>JAMAKO010000090.1:0-116281 GCA_023628555.1 Chaetomiaceae sp. R4402 | reverse complement strand
GGTGTTGTGTGGCGGTTCCGTACCCGCCGTGGGGGCCTGGGCCCCCCCCGCGCCCCCCCCCCCCCCCCCCCCCCCCCCGCGGGGCCAGGACGCTGGAAATCACGGCAACCGCTAACCCCTTGGGTGTCTACGATAAGCAGTTCACGCTGGCATCTGCGAGGAGCCATGATGATGGAACTGGCGAGTCGTGTGGGTCGGCAGACCTAAACAGCGTCCTGCCCGTTCTTGTTTGAGTTTGAGGGGCACGGAGGGCGGCCACGAGACGCAGACGCGGGCCGCAAGTCCCGCCAACGTCTGGACCGGCAAAGTGACCAATTATGCCTGCCAGCAAGACCATATACGCTCCCAATGCCCCAGGTCCGTCAACATGAGGCTTGAGGGTTACATGGGCTGCTCGGGCGTCTCATTGAACAGCTCATATTCATGTTCAAATTCCCCCGTCGGTACCACCCTGTGCGAGCTCAAGGGCGATTGTCATGCGGTGGTCAATGATGGCAGTTTGGAGACGCCCCGTGAGTGATGTGTGATATGTACCGGCTTTTGTTCATTGTCAGAAGTCAAGTTATTTACATGAACGGACACATTTCCCGCCTTCACTCCGCCCAGCTCGTTTCGGACGTGGCGCAGTTTATACCTAAAGTGAACAGCTAGTTCAGGCACTGCGAGTACCACTGGTTCTGCGCCTTGCAGGTACCCTGCGAGCAGCAAGTCGGGCCGGTCCACTGGGGTGGGAGTGTTAGCTTCAATCTTACGTGGGCCAGTCAAACAGGAAAAGTGAACGTACCCCTTGCCCACCGCACTGTCCCCAAATCGCCGAGCAGCTCCCGCCACCACCCCCGCCCGTGCTACCACCGCCGGTCGACCCCGGGTTTGACGGCTGCGTGGTCGTGGCGCCACCACCGTTGCCCCCCGTGTTGCTGCCGCCGGCGCTGAGCTTGCTCTTGACGAAAGCCAGCGCCTGCTGGCCGTACTTGTTGCCGTACTGCTGGTGCGAGTTGGCGTCGTTGCCGGTGCAGCAGTAGGGGTCGGTCGAGTCGCAGTACGACTGGATCTTGGAGCCCTGGTTGCCGCCGCAGACGTAGCCGCTCGGGCGGGCGTCGAACTGGATTGGGATGTTAGGCGTGCTGAATGCTTGAGATATGCAAGTCAGGGTGGCGATGTGCAACTTACACCGTGGGCGGCGCAGGTGCCAACGTTGTAGGACAAGCCGGCGACGAAGCGCGGCGAGCCCATCTCGATGACGGCCTTGACCTGGGCGATGGCGCTGGCCGTGAAGGGCGAGGCGGTGCTCGTGATGCCCGACCCGCTGTCGGGGCCGCCGCAGATGGCGTTGTCCATGATCTGGCCGCCCTGGGAGTAGCCGACCAACACGATCTGGGTATCTGGGCACTGCTGGTTGAAGCTGTTGACGGCCGAGGCCACGGCAGACGTGCCCTGTCGCGCTGAGTCGCCATACTGCACACCGCCGCAGCTCGACTGGCCGCCGCAGGCCGGGTAGGTGATGGCCTCGGAGGTGGCGCCCGGGTAGGCGCCCAGGATCAGGTTGACCACGGTGCCGGCGGTGCCGTAGCCGGGCGGCGCGGTGGTCTCGCGGGCGCCGAAGACATGGATGTTGGGGCACGCACGCTTGCCCAGCGCCACGGCAGCGTCGGCGTCGACGGGCGAGCCGCTGACGAGCAGCGAGTGCGCCCAGAGGAGGAGGCAGGCGACCTTGGGGGTGGGCCACATGGTGACTGACTCGGGACGCGTGCTGGATTGACTGCGAGAGGCGATTGGGGTGTCTGTTTTGCCTTGTACGTCAAAGTACACTGGTGCGCTGAAGAAGGTGAAAAGAGGGCAAACGAAAGCAGGCCTTGTGCTGAAGCTTTATGTGCCTACCAGGGGCAAAAGCCGAATACGCTGGGATCAAGGAACCATAATCCTGGACTGACACACCCGTTTAAGTTGTCGTTCCCCACGACCGGCTGCTACCGTGGCTTCGGCAGCCTTTCCCAGTCCCAAGCGCGCACCCCTCCACGGTTGCATTCCATTGCTCCGCTGAGCTAGAAGGGCTTGGAGCATCGCCCTCAGACGCTCAGGCATCCCCTTCCCGGTCCTTGTGGTATTTGAGCAACGGGTGAGCCTTCCGTCCGAAGTGCCCAGGCCGTCAGTTGCCAGCGCGCTTCGACCCGAGGGTGCCCAGCCTGGAGAGGCTTCCAGAATGTCTGGCTGGCTCGCCGAACCTTCCATGATCCGCTGTCAATGCCACGCATAGTGACTGTCGCCGCTAGCGTTAATGAAGACCCCGTGCACTGAGGCTCTGCGCTCGGGAAGGTCAGATGATGCATGAATGCCGTTCCTGGTTGACGGGCTGCCTTCCCATTCCGTGCCATATGCCCGGAGCCCCGGTACCCGGTTTGCTGTGTGCCAGTCAACCTGGAATCCGGGGAAGTGAGGGCAAGGTTAGGACCAGGATTTTAGCCTTTAGCCTGAATTATGTGTGCCCAGTGCGTGGCCTGGCGCTAGCTTGGAAGCTCCATCGAACGCTGGCACTGGAGAGGCTTGGCCCGCTGCCTCGTTTCAGCTTTCGGATGAGCCTCCGATGGTCAAAAATGGGTTGGGTGCCGCTAGCACTTGGACAACGTGGCAGGGGGAGTCGCTGCTAGGTACATACCTACCGACGGATACTGTGTACGTATTCCGATGGCCTTGGCCCAGTATCCGATGTGGGACCAACTCGACCATACCATCGAGGATTTTGCTTGAGCGTGCGGGCGACGTCAGCGAGTAAAACAAAGAACACGGTGACATTGAAGCCATTTCAGGTCGTCGCTAATGTCCAAGACCTCCGACCGGAGCTCCCCTGGTTTCCAGTTAGCACACCGGACTTCCAACAGCTTGCGTTGGATCGCCTCTCAACGGAGACTCGACTCGAACCATGTTTTACCATCTATGGAGTTGACCGAAACGCCATTCGGAACTCCAGCAATACAGCCTGGGGGCCGTTCCCATACTGTCACGCTCGTTTCTCGGACCGCACTAGGGAGATTGGCCTTCGCCACACATTCACTCACACGTAGTGTAGGCCTGGTTGTAAGTTATACGAGTCTGATTAGGGAAGGTGCCTGAGCCACCGGGATCGTAGCTATGAACTGAGTGAGCTGAGAAACTGCCCGCATTCCGAGACATCCATGAGAACAGCACAGAGTCCCGCGGTGATCATCGGTCAGAGAAGTGGCAACCCTCGTGCTGCTCCTTGTCGTCCTGGACGTCTCGAGAATGGTAAAATGACTTCCTTTTCCTTCCTGTTTTTGTCGTTTCTCGTTTTCTTTTCCCAATTTTATTTTCGTGATTTTCTTCCTTGTCCCTGTCCTTGGCCAGCCATGAGGCCTTCGCCGTGCCTGCCCTTCCAGTTCCCTCATGCCCGTGGCGAAATCGATCGAGACGGAACAAAGGACTAGAAAAAAAGTCAGGTAGCCCAGTCGATTACTGCTCTGCACGCCGTCTGGTTAGTTGCCCGCATTCGTGACCGTGAGTGAAATGAAGAAAGGTTTAAGGTTTGAACTCACGGTTACCAAGTCCAGACGACGGGTCGCTGCACCTCCTGGTAGACCTTCGCATCCTCCATGGCGTAGTTCGGACCGCAGATGCCCCAGGGGCTGACGGTGACCGACTGATGGCCGGCGTTGGAGATGACGGTTGCCAGCCAGTCGGCTGGGCTGTTCTGCTGCATGGACATGCCGTCGTGCAGCATGTTCTGCCAAAGGGTCTCGCGCTGTGCGATCCAGTGGGTGCCCGCGTCGTCGTACTCGCTCAGGTTGCTGCGCGCGTCGATCACGCGCAGGACGACCCAGTCAGTAGTGCAGGGCTGGGCGAGACACACGCCGTCCACGGACAGCGTGTGGGCCAGGCGCGGGAATTCGGTCCACACGCCAGCGTACGCTAGGGCGAGGTGCTCCGCACGAAGATCGGTGTAGACGAAGAAGTCGGGCCGAGTACCAAGCGCGAGCGGAGTCCGTATGAGGCGGAAGATCTTGGTATGCAAGTTCGTGTTGGCGGCCGGCTGGTTGTTGGGCTGGTTCCCAGCACGCGTGATGCGCACAGTCAAGCTCTGAAGCGCCGGACGAGCCATCAGGTTCTGGAGGAAAGCCAGCAGGATCGGATAACTGAGAGCCGCGTTGTTCTGCAGGCTCGAGTTGATGAGATGCAGATTGAGGTGGATGTGGCGAAGCCTCCGTGGATCAAACAGGCCAGGCAGGACGGGCTGGGCGACGGGGCGGATGATATCGTCGAAAGTGCCGGCCAAAGGGAGGCGCGTCTTCACACCGGGGCGGCGAACGCGATCCGGGCCGGCCAGCGTTCTAATGATGGGCTCAAAGTCCTGGCTCAGAACGTCGAGGTGCGGGTGGAACCAAACGACCGCAGCGGGCGGCGCCACGCCGGTCACGGGCACTGGGCAGATGAAGAACAGCCTCTTGTATACGCGCAGGGTGGCCTGGCGCGCCTCGACACACACGAGCATTATGTCTGGATTTCGGCTCGTCCTCCAAGCAATCTTGGACTGACCGCCCAGAGGGCGTGGCCTGTGGATCATGTTCACCTTCACGATGCGAGGCTCAGCGGCCAGTTGCCAGACCATGTCTTTGATCTCCTGCGGAAAGCCTCCAAACAGTACAAACTCGCTGCTATACTGCCGGAAGTGATGCTGCTGAAGACCGTGCTGCTGATGGTTGAATTGCTGAAAGCCATGCTGCTGGGGATAATACTGCTGAGTGACGGCTTGCTGAGGGCCATGCCGATGGCCATTCTAAGGCCCGTGAAGCTGAAGACCGTGAAGCTTATTGTCGAGTTGTTGGAGGCCATACTGCTGAGGACCGAGATGCTGATAGTGGGACTGCTGAGAACTTTGCTGAGGACCGTGAAGCTGAGAACCGTGGAGCTGATGGTTGAGTTGTTGCAGGCCATGTTGCTGAGGATCGTGATGCTGATTTTTAGACTGCTGAGAACCGTGCTGAGGACCGTGAGGCTGAGGGCTGTGAAGCTGATTAGTAGACTGCTCCGAGTCGAGGCCATTTTGCTGATGGCCCGACTGCTGGTGCCCGTATTGCAGAGCCATGGCGAGCAGATGCGGGACGAGACCCGAGTAATGGTCTAATTGAGGCAAAAGAGCGATGTAAAGGAGCCCAGAGAGGCGGAGACGGAGAGAAGGTGGATGGTCGAGGGGTGTCGAGGGAAGCAGGCCGAGGGTCGGGTGTGAGGTTGAAGTGAGGAAAGAAACCTAAGAAACCTGAGGGACAACGACTCCAAAAATAAAATCGCGTGGTAGAAATTTTCCCTTCTGCATGCTTGGCGTGGGCTACCTGTCGGGGTGGCAACCCTCACGGAGACAGAACTCGCTCTCAACGAACAGGGGGCGCGTCGACGGGAAGGGGTGAGAGTGAGGTTGAGTACCATGATGTTGCCGCGGCTGCACGTCCCTGAGCACCAGCCGCAGTGAGAGTGGCTCAGCCGCAGTGTATCAGACTCGACGTTGCGACTGCGAACGACGTCGTGATGTTTGTGCACCACAGCTTACTCAAGCACCCCTGATGTGTTAACAACCCTGAGCCCAAGCTCAGGCATGTCAATCCACCGTGGCCTTGTTGAACAACCCCCATGCTTCTACGGGCTGTACAAATCAAAACACGCCGATTCCAAGCCACTGACACAGAAGTGATTTGCCCTTCTATTCGTTCAGCTAGACCACAAGACTGATGCTGTAGTTTGTAGAGCAGTGTTCAGGGGGTGCCGATGTGACCACATGACTGGTGCCTACCCACATGTAAACACTTCAATGTCAGATTGCCAAACACATACACTCAGCTGTATGCACAGGTGAATGACTCGGGTTTGTGGCTAGTGCTCAAGTGGTGGGAACGAATAGTCGGGGAGGGGTTGGCTGAAGAGTCTGCGTCAACACAAGTCGGGTGTCTACCAAGAGACCTTAATGCTGTTGCCAGTCGATCAATACACTCTCGTCGATAAACCCCTTGAGCTTTCACAAGGGGCTTGGAAGCAATTGGCTGTATTTCTTAATCGTGAGGCAACAACTAAGGATCAAAGGGCTCGCTGTGAATAGTTTGCAAGCCGCCGGGGACAAGTTAAGATCCTATCGAGCCAAACAGCAAATGAAAAAGAAGTGGCATCACAACGTGATATATCTATCATGAACACAAGGTCTTCCGTGAGAGAATCAGCCCAGTGGAGCGTTCGTTCTTTCATGATGACTTGGGCATTGGCTCATCTCAATCCTCTTGCATGCTGGTTTGGATGAATGATCTCAAGGGATGGGCCTGGCTTGTGAAGATTCGACCCTCTCGAACATCATAACCACGAAGTCAAATCATCATATGGTCGACTACTCAATCCCCATTAAGAAGAGGCGTCTCTGTTTGAATCAGTTGATGAGTTGTTACTTCTTAACAGTGGAGTGAAGTGTGAACTGGGCTGGTCTTCCAGGCAGCGGGGAAGGTGAGCAGCTCAAAAACTATTGTCTATCCATGTCTAACAAAGCATACAGAGTACAAAGAAATAGACGTTCACCCCTTGAGAGCTGCCTCTGTCTGCTCGATTGTCTCCAAGAACAGCCCCTTCGCCTTGTCCCACGCGCCGTCAGGTAGCTTCCCGTTGATAGGCAGCCGACCACCCTCAAGATTTCCAAACCCGGCGACGCGGTAAGTCGCCTCCTTGATGCCAATGATGCCGTACCTCATGACAAATTCCTCGCCCTGGCTGACGGCGAACTGCAGCCGTCGGACTTCGGCCTCGGTCTCGGGGGTCACGTCGCCGCCCTCCTTGAGCACCAATGCCATCAGCCGCGCCACCGTCTTGGGGTAAAAGGCGGCCATGCCGTCGATGACGCCGGCGGCGCCGAAGCGCACGATGGGACCCAGCTGGTTGCCAAAGCCGCTGTAGACGCGGAACTGGTCGTGGTCGATGGCCGGGTCGAGCGAGACCTGCACGTGGTGCGAGACGTTGCCGTGGGACCTGTTTACCTTGCACATCAGCCCGACACACTCCCTTCTGGTTGTATGGGTGGCACACTCACATTTTGCACCCCACAATCTTTGGATGCGCCGCCAACGCGCGGTACGTCTCCGGCTGGATTTGCACGCCGTTGGTGACGCCGGGGTAGTTGTACACCAAAATCGGCAGCGGGCTGCGGTCGGCCACAGCGGTGTACCATGCGACCAACCCCTCCTGCGAGGCGGCAGCGCCAAAGTAGCCCGGCGTCAGCACCAGTCCCCACTGCGCACCGGCCTTGGCGTAGTCGTCGAGCCACTGCAGCGTCTCCTCCAGCTCGCCGTTGGTCAACACGCCTGCCATGAGCGGGTAGTCTTGAAACCCGGCCTTGGTCAGGCCGTGGCGCACGGCGGACACCAGGTCGCGGCGCTCGGCGCGCGTCAGGTGCACGGCCTCGCCGGTCGAGCCGAGCAGCGTGATACCCGTGATGCCGGACTGCGCGAGGAAGATGCTGTGGTTGATTTGTGTCTCGGTGTCGACGGGCGGTTGGAGGGCTTTGGGGTGCGAGGCGGCGGGGTGGAAGAAGGTGGGCGAGGGGACGAAAACGCCCTTGGGCGGGATGGCCGTTGTTGGCGACATGGTTGGGTTAGACGGGGCCTTGCTCCAAAGGGTGCAGGTTGTGGTGAAGCCTGGTACAGTCAACGGATTTGAGCTAGGGATGAGCAAGATGGAGGATCTGACGAGGACAAGGTGATAGAAGTTGAGGTACAAATATGGTTGCGAGGAGAAGAGTCAGGTCGGATGACGGGTCAAGTTTGAAGGAAGCTGTCGCTGCGGAAGGACGTAGCCCTCTGCTCGATGCGGGGTGTGCCTTCGGTACTTTCAGCCCGAACGTGGGAGGAGCTCGCTGCAGTTACCGCCGAGCACATCTCCACTTGGCGTTATCCCGTCGCGACTTGCCGCGCCGGCAAACACAGCATCACTTGCTCAATGCCCAACGTCCAATGTGGAACGTTTACTGGGGGACGTCTTTATCTGGGACTGCATCAACAGCCCTAATACCTGCAACAATGCTTGCTATGCCTTCAGCAACAAGCTCGCCCCGAGCGTGCTCACCAAGACACCAAGGGGGCCTAGAAGCGCCGTTATGCCTCGGGGTGTGCTAGCAAGCGGCCCTGTGGCAATAACTCTCAGCTAAGATTCAAGAAGTTTGGCGATTCGTGCGACGAGTTTCCCTTTGCCTCTACCAAGGAGGGGGGCAAAGGCGCCATTCTGCGCTGCGTCCCAGGCAGTGATAATAGCAGTCAGTAACCCCCAGCCCATGTGCCAGATCGAGTAATGTCACGGTGGGCTTTGTCTGAATCTTCACTCAAAAGGCGAGGGCGCCCGACTCGGTGCTTTCTGTAGGAATCTCCAAGACGGGGATAAGTTCACTATTAGCATGGTCAACCATCAAAAGGCGTAAGTGCAATCGCAGCTCCTTCACTCTGCTTCCATTTCTTCCTACGCGCTAACCTCGGTGTAATGCGACGATGTGCACAACCAGTCCTTTTAGCGTAAACAAGAAAAAGAAAAAGAACGACGGTGGCGAGTTTCGCCTTAAGAACGGAAAATTCGCCCTCGCCAAGCGTGGTGGTAAGTGGTGGCCTCATCGTTTGAATCCCAGCAGGCCTATACAAGCGCCGGCCCTCCAGTCATTGGACCGGGGGCGCTAACATACTGTTGCTTCCTTCAAGCACCCGAGTTCATCGAAGCAGCGCCGGATACGGACGATGTTCCCAACAGAATGCGCGAATACGAGGACGAACAGGGCCGGCGCGTGTTGCACCTGTCCAACGACCCTAAGATCACGCTGGTGGGCCAGTCCGTCTCCAACGGCACGACGAGTCTACTGGTTGTCAGAGAAATTTTGGAAGAGTACACGTAGGGTAGGTAAGTTCAAGGCTTGCCGGCAGGTCGAGGACGCGGGTTCGTCCTTTGCTTCTATGGCTTGGCCAGGAGTTGGCGCGTCACATTGGATATGACAGCTGGAAGCCGCTTTCTGTATTTTTGTGTCTGCGGACTAGGTTGAAGCAGGGTATTAGTTAGTTAAGCTGTGCTTGCGGGCGTAATTGAAGATGCTGTCTCCAGTCCAGAGCGGCCTACTTGCAGTGCCTCCATGTCTACCTCCAAACATCCAGCCAAGAACCGCGCCGAGCTCAAAGGTTATCAGGCCCATCCGTGAAGCCAACCCTACCCAGACTATGTGGCACTGGATGTCCCTCAGAGACTGTCCGCTGTCCTACTAGGCGCTTCAAAGAGCAAAATACATACAACACCAGGGATTCGCTGGTCGTCACCGACCAACTACTAGTCTGGCCGTCAGTAGCTTATCGAGGGGAGAGCGAACGGGATCCCGAGCTGTCTACTGCGTATGGTCGTATGTGCTGAGTCAAGCAAGAATGGGTGTTTAAAAACTGGAGGTTAACATAATGAGCGACAGCCGTGGTTAGTCAGATGACTCGGGCACAGGCCGCAGAATAGAAAGCGACGGCCGGGCAACGGGTCACGACGTTCGCCAGAGGCGCCAGACGAAATCATCAAAGATGAACCTCACCTCACAATGGCCATATCGGGCACTCCGATGGCAGAAGCCAAGGCATTGCCCCGCTGAGCTGAGCTGAACTGGGCTGAAGTTGCAGAGGGCGAGCATCGGGGGCGTTTGTCCGGTTCGGCCGTCGCCAGCCGCCCGGACGCAGGCGACGGGTCTCGGTGCTCGGCGCCGCGTCCGCCTCGACAAATCCCTCCTGTGGCTGACAAACGCCAAGCAAGGCCGACGAAACTGGCAATGCCGGTGGGTAACGTGGCGAGCAGTTGAGTCTCTCGTTTCTGAGGTGACACCACTGCCTGGTGTGGCCCCGTCAGCACCGGCTCCAAGTTGCCCCGCAGCCCCTCTATGACTCCCCGCTGGGGGACCATACCGTACTAGACGGAAGGGGCGCGACTTGGATGACTGTTTGTCTCGCCAACACAACTCAACTCACTACCTCGGCCGAACTACCATGGCGACAGCGACAGCGCTCTTTGTAATCGACATCCAGAACGACCTGGCGACGGACCCGGAGACCAGGATACCACACGCCGAGCGCATCTTAGAGGCCGGCGTCAGAATCCTCGCAGCCGCGCGGGCCACCATCGCCGCTGCTCCGCGAGCCAGTACCGGAACCGCCCCGACAACCATCGTCTTTGTGCAGCACGAGGAAAAGCCCACGCAAGGTCCCCTTGTGCGGGGCAGCGAGCCATGGAAGTTGGTCTTTGAGCCGGATGCGGCAGCCCCGTCGGAGCGCCTCGTCGCCAAGTGGACTGGTGTGTCATGTCAATCTGCATCGGTGCAAGGAGAAGGATGAGTGGACTGATCTCACGCAGGCGACACGTTCGAGTCAAACCCCGACCTCGCCCGGTCACTGAGAGAGGCCGGGGTCCGGGAGATCGTCGCGTTTGGCATCCAGAGCGAATGCTGCGTCGAGGCCACATGCAAGGGCGCCCTCGCTGGCGGATTCGAGGTCACGCTGCTGTCAGGGGCACATTCCACGTATAATGGCAAGGATAGGTCGGCTTGGGAGATCGAGACCGAAGTGGAGGAGCGGCTGCGGGGGAAGGGCGCGCGTATTGTGCCCTGGCTGGACGCTGTTGCTGCGTGGGAGAGAACCGGCAAACTGTCTTGTGATGAGCTTTGATATTCTTGCCGGCTTCATGCATATCATGCACATTGAGGGCATGCAATGAATGAAACGCTGTCCAGAATCGACAAGGCACTCTGGAAGTGCACAATGGAATAAGCGGGAGAAAACCAGGGTTAGGGCTGGGTGGAGGACAGGGCGGAATCGATTTGACGCGTCTGAACGTGACCTCGCGACACTGAGGCAGCGCACCGTGTCCCGCATCAGCATGTCGATTCGCCGTAGCACGCGCATCGCGTCGAAGAGGTCTCGGCGTACTCAAACTGTTCATGATGGGTGGGAAGATGAGACTTTGGAAGCTGTCGGCGCGCACGCGCACGCGCAATCGGCTTCGCGCAGCGCAAAGTTGAGCTCAGATTCGCAATCCCGGTCAGACGCGATGACCGACCCGCGCAGCACGAGCGACGACGACGACGACAGCGACCTCGATGCTCGGCCCGCCAAACGCCACAAACCCCAACCACCAAAACCCACCAAACCAGCCTCCAAACGCAAGGTCACACCCCAACACCAACAACCCGCCAGATCCCTCTTCACCCTCCCCCCTCCATCCCCACCCCAACCGCCCCCGCCCTTCCCCTCCCGCACCCACCCCCTCACCTACCACCACCCACTCCTCCTCTCCTATCCCTCCTCCCGCTCAACTCTCCTCGCCTGGTTTGACACCCACGCCTCCAGCCGGCCCATGCCCTGGCGCAAGCCCTGGCTCGACCCTGCCACCTTCCCGGTCAACGACACCTCATCCTTCACCACCGCCCTGTCTCAGCGCGCCTACGAGGTGTGGATCTCCGAGGTCATGCTGCAGCAGACGCGCGTGCCCGTCGCGGCGGGGTACTGGACTCGGTGGATGGCGCGGTGGCCTCGCGTGGAGGACCTGGCGGCCGCGTCGGAGGAGGAGGTGCTGGGGATGTGGACCGGGCTGGGGTACTATGCGAGGGCGAAACGGGTGTGGCAAGCTGCGAGGGTAGTCTGTGACGAGATGGGCGGGATGATGCCGAGTGGGGTGGGGGAGTTGGTGGGTAAGGTGCCCGGGGTGGGGAGGTATACTGCGGGCGCGATTGCGGCGATTGTGTTTGGCGTGCCGGCTGCGATGGTGGATGGGAATGTGCTGCGTGTGCTGAGCAGGCAGATGGGGGTGCTGGGGGATGTGAAGGGGGATAAAAGGGTGGTGGAGATGTTGTGGCAGGCGGCGGAGGTGTTGGTGAGGGCGGTGGCGAGGGATGCAAGCGGGCTGGGAGAAATCGAGGAGGTGGTGCCGCCGAGTGATCGGCCGGGGAGATGGGGACAGGCGTTGATGGATTTGGGAAGTACGGTATGCACGCCGAAGCCGAGGTGTGCGCTGTGTCCGGTGACGGACACCTGTCGGGCTTATGCCGAGGGGATGTTGCTGGCGCTGAAGCAAGTGAAGGCCAAGGTTGTCGATGACATTGAAGATTTCTGCACCCTCTGCGCGCCGTTTGAGCACGCGGCAGAAAACAAGGAGGACGGGTCCTTATCAGGATCGGAGGCTCTCAATGGGCCGAACGGGAAGAAGGGACGCCTGTCGCGTTTTTTTGCGGCGACAGATGATGCCAAACCGGCGTCCACGAACCGGCTGGAGATTCCCAACGCACGCACCTTGAAGATCATTGCTACCCATGCTAGCAAGTTCCCTCTCAAGAAGCCGAAGAAGAAGGTGCGCGAAGAGGAAACACTGGTCTGCGCCATCCGCCGCTCCTCGGACGGGCAGTACCTGATTTGTCGGCGGCCTGAGAAGGGACTTCTTGCAGGCATGTGGGAGTTACCGAGTCACATTCTACCTAACTCAAACGATAGCACAGGCACGAGCAGGAGAGCAGACGCGAAGGCATATGTTTCGGGGCTGCTCGTGGACGAGCCACCCAAGAGTCGAAAGTCACCTCGGCTGAAGTACGTTGCGGATTTGGGGAGCGTGCCCTGGCTGTTCTCCCATCTGAAGCTGACCATGCACGTCCACCTATTCGACTTGTTGGACACGGGCAGCTTGGTTGACGTCCATGACCCACTTCGCTGGGCCGCAGTTGAGGAGATTGACGAGGAGTCCATGGGGACCGGCATGAAGAGATGTTGGTCACTCATCAAGGCGAACATGCAATAGCAATTAATTGGGTGGCACATCACAAGCCGGCCTTGGCGAAACACGTGCAAGATCGTTGCGACTGAAGGCCGCGACGACGAGCGCCCGGCATCTTAGGGATCACGACTTCGCGTCCAAGTCTGGAGGCAATGCCGGAGCTCCTCGGGAGGACAAAGTCGCATCGAAAGATCAATGACAACGACACGCGGCATGCGGCTCATTGTACTGCGCGCCGCTCATGAGACGTCAGCTGCGAGGACGCCAAAATCTGAGCAGTACAATGCTCGATTTCTATGGTTACAAGAGAAATACACGCGGTTCCATCAAGCCATGCCTGTGACGTGACAGATATTACCGCACAAAGTCGTTCAGGTCCTTGGCGTCCTCGAAGCTGACCTTGCCGTCCTTCCCAACAGTCGCGACATGAATCGCGACAGGCTTTTCCTCCGTCCTCGTCGGTTCCAACACTTTGGGCTTCGTCGCCAGCTCCACCGCCGCGGGCACCACACCAGCTTCCGCGTCCGCAATCTCATTCACATCCTCCCTACTCAGCACATCCCGGACCCTCACACCACGCGTGGACATCAGCACCGTCATCGGCCCCTTGAACTGCAAAAACAACCGATCCCCCCAAATCGTCCTCCTCGCAGCAGTCCTCAACCCGTACAGCACTCTCGCAAGAGCCTTGTACGTCCCCGTGTCACGCATCGCCCTCCAAAACCTCGCCAGCCCCTCCGGCACCAACCTCCCCGCCATCGACGCCGGCAGCGCAGGCACCTGCAGCGTCAACCCCAGGCGCGAGCTGCGGAAGCGGAACGGCAGCGGCGGGTGGCGCGTCACGGCGTACGCAACCACATGCGACGGGTGCAGCACGACCTCCTCGCCCTCGCCCAGCGACAGCTCGTACACCTGCCCGGGGGCCGCCAGCGCCGCCAGCCCGCGGCCCGTGAGGTGGGTGTTGCCCCAGTGCGCGAGCGCCATGCCCGGCTGCAGGCGCGGGATCGGCGTGAGCGTGTGGCCCGTCCAGGCGAGCAGGGCACTGCGCTGCGCGACGATCCAGTCTGTTGTGCCGTCGAGGTGGAGGACGGAGAGGCTTGTGTGGGGGGACTTGGTCGCGATGAGGGCGGTGATGGGGGTTGTGGAGGAGATGCGCTGGTAGAGGAAGGGGATGCCTAGAAAGGCGCGGCGGAGCGGGGAGAGGAGGGAGAGGGTCGATTGGGCCTGGAGGTGAAGAGTATGTGAGTATATGAGGTACTAGATGGAGGGTCATGGATTAGGGTAGATGGGACGTACATTTTCCACCTTGCCGGCCACCGAGACCAGCGTGCCTCGCCTCGTGTAGAGCCGCTGCGATGCGGACAGCGTCACTGAGAGCAGGGAGTAGGGCGACCCGAGAACCTCAAACCGAGCGTCTGCCGAGTCCCTTGGCGAGTTCGGATAGGAACCAAAGGCGTCGACGGACGACCGCGAGTCGGTGGTGGGGGATGCGCTGATTTGGATGGCGCGGCATTGGCTGCACACAAAGCCTCGCCGCTTTGCTGCTGGCCTTGCATAGTTTGCGAATGGCCGCAGCCTGGTCACCAACGGCGGCGGCTGTCTCATGGTGCTGGCGCGGCCACGGGCAGCGTCGTGATGTCAGTTCGAATTGCGAGTTGATGGTCCGGCGAAAGTTCGAATTCCATGGTCTGCTCGGCTCTTGGCGGGCGTGGCGGGCAGGCGGGCTGCAGGGGTGCCTGGAGCACAGGCCAGTTTCAGTGGGGGCGGGCCTGGAGCTTGAGCAATTTGGGCTGGTTGCCCCGGTGATCAACTGCAGAGCTCGGAGCTTGGTTTATCGTGGACAGGGATCAGCTTCTGCATTTGCAACGCGGAGCATCACTGCAACGCAGCGTCCCGTCCCGGCTCAATTGGCCTCTTTTTCTCCTCCGTCGGCCCCGGCGTTTTCTTTCTTTATCCCCGTGAGTGCCAATTGACTGCCATGTCGGTGCGTGTGGTCGCGCGAATCCGTCCGCTGCTTGAAAGAGAGCTCGACAAGGATGTCATTGTGCAGCCCGACCGCGTCGACGGCGGCAAGCACAGCACCGTCGTCAAGATCCCGAACCCGAAGAACGAGGCTGAAGAGTTCTCGTTTGCCTTCAACAGCGTCTATGCTCAGGCCACTACCCAGGAGGAGCTGTATACAGCCGAAGGCAAGCTCTTACTGTCCCGGACGCGTCTCGTCGGTGCTTCGCCTTCGTCCGCCAAGTTACTGACCGGAGCAGTGGCACCGCATGTGAAGGCGTTGTTCCAGGGTTTAGATGTGACAATCTTTGCCTATGGCGTCACGGGCACCGGCAAAACGCACACAATGCGCGGCGGACTTCGGCTCGCCGAACGCGGCGTAATCCCGAGGCTGTTGAGTAATGTGTTCCGGCGAGGGAAGAAGCTCATGAAGGACACCAACGGGGCGACTACCGTAGATGTGGCGCTGTCATACTACGAGATCTACAACGACAAAGTTTACGACCTGCTCGAGATGCCCGAGAAGCGGACCGCTGCCGGATTGCCCCTGCGTGAGAAGGACGGAAAGACGATCGTCGTGGGCTTGTCGGAGCGCTCGTGCGAGGACCTGAAGGACTTCGAAAGGCTGTACATTGAAGCGAACAACAACCGAGTGACTGCGGCCACAAAGCTGAACGCCCACAGCAGCAGAAGTCACGCCATCTTGCGGGTCAAGGTGACACAGACGTCGGGGGACATGGTGAAGGAGAGCACAGCGTCGGCCATAGATCTCGCCGGCTCGGAAGACAACCGGCGGACGGACAATGGCAAGGAGAGGCTGGTCGAATCGGCGGCCATCAACAAGAGCCTATTCGTGCTGAGCCAGTGCATCGACGCCATCTCGCGCGGCGACAAACGCATCCCGTACCGCGAGTCGAAGATGACGCGTATCCTGTCGTTGGGCCAGAACAACGGCATCACCATCATGGTTCTCAACCTCGCCCCGATTCGCAGCTACCACCTCGACACGCTGAGCAGCCTGAACGTGAGCTCTCGCGCGAAGCGCATCGAGGTGCGCGAGATAGAAAACGAAGTAGTCTTCAAGCAGGCCCCGCGCACTTATTCTGCGTTGGGAGGCACAACCGTTCAGCGGCAGCCGCTGCGACTGCTCAACAATGCTCACAACGTCCACACAGGAGCCCTCGCGGCCAAGGCGGCAGAGAAGGCCGAGAAGGCTGAGAAGCCCGCCAAGGCCTTCGCCGTCTACACGGACAAGAAGGCTGCCGTGCCGTCGGCGCGCCCAACAGCGCCGACTGCGAACACTTCGCAGCTTCGGCAACCGGCACTTGTGAAACGGGCATCTGAAGCGCCCGACAGTCTCCCATCGCGCCCATCGAAGCTTGCCCGGCCAGCGCAGTCTTCTCTCCACCGACCGCATCTCGTCGCTTCCTCCCACCAACCGCAACAAATATCCATCTCAGCCGAGCAGATCGAAGCAATGGTCGAGAAGAAGGTCGCCGAGATCCTCGCCTCGCGCGCCGCCCAAGCCGCAGTCCCGGCACCGCAGCAGCCACAACCAACTCCTGAAACTGCCACCGCAACCCAGGCACAGATAAGCGAGGAAGTGAAAAAGCGGCTCGAAGCCCTGGAGCGCCGCATCGACAGCGAGGCGCGGCCTGACGACGGCCGGTCCGAGGGCTTGCGCCTGCTGCTTCAGGCGCGCCAAGCGAAAGAGGCGGGTGATGATGAGGCTGCGCTGCGGTTTTATGAGAAAGCGCTGCCGTTCTTTCCTGGGCAGGCGAAGCTGCTGGGGAAAATTGAGCGGTTGCGGGTTAAGCTGGGGAAGGCGGAGGGTTTTGCGCAGGCTGAAAAGCTTGAGCGCAAGCCTGGTAATAAAGCGCGGAGGAGGGAGGTTGATGGTGAGGATGACGATGGCGACTACGAGGATGGGACCGAGGCCGACGTTGAGGAGGAGGGGTACGAGACGAAACGCGGTCGGGGTGCCAGGGCGTCGAAGCCAAAGACGACCCATTTCCCCAAGACAAGACCAGTTCCCGAGGAGTATCCATTCGACGACGACGCCACATCTGCGTCACCACACACCCGGCGACTGCTGGAGATCGTCAACTCGCGCGACCTCGCACTAATCCGGAGCCTGCACGGTTTCGGCGCGAAGAAAGCGCAGGACCTGGTCGACTGCCTCACGCTTAGGGGCGACGGGGAGGGCGGCCGGGTTGGGTCCCTTGCCCAGCTGCGGATGATGCCGGGCATGGGTGGGCGGACGGTGGAGAGGGCGTATGAAGGACTGGTTGCTGCTTCGGTGGGCGGGCCGTGAAGTTTTCCATGGTGCCTTCTGGTTGCTGACTCTGTATCGATTTTGGGCGAGCGTGCTTGGATTCGTCTCGTGTCATCGGTCGGGTTTGCATTGCATTGTGAGGAGTTCAGCATTTTGATATGGTGGTGTGGACAACATTGGCGTTCTGGTTTTGTCGATTTGCTTCGCATTGGGTAACCCATTGTCGTTGGCTTTGGTCTGCAATTTGGCTGCGTATTTTTTTCCCCTCCCCAAGAGGCTTGCATGTTAATGGAGTTACCGTGGTGTTCAAATTGTCCAAACTCTGGTATCTTCATTTTGAGCCCTTGGTGCCGTTGAGGAGCAGAGTGAGGAGCTCTGAAGCCACAGAGCTGGACAGGGGTTGAGACGCGGCGGTGCATGGCGCGGCTGAAGCCCCACATTGCATCATCGCTCTTTTGGTATCCCAATGCGCCGGATCCGAGCATGCAGCCATGAAGCTCCGAGAGCTCGACATTTGTTCTCGCCGAGGCCGACAACGGCCGGCCCAACGCACAAACCGCGCAACCTCCCCAGCGCCTTCACTTCCGGGGTTGTAGTTATATTGTCCTTCGCGAAAGCGAATACGCTGTTCAAGGGTGTCTGACGCCCCACCCTTGACGCGCTTCACTCTCAGGACCCTCACAAATCGCGCGGTCTGGCCGTTGACGGCCGAGACACATAGTTTCCGGCATCCCCCTCGCCTTCGTCGCGGGGAAGATGTCGGGCCATTTCCCGCAGCGATGACCTCTCAACCTCGCTTCATCATGGCGACGAGCTTGCACAATGCCAGGATAGCTCCTTTCCTCCGCTCCCGAGGCGCCTGCACCGCCCTCTACCGCCCGCCATGGGCCACCCTCCGACTGGGCGCTGGGAGGGCTACCGGCCTCTCACCTCCCATACGAGCCATATTCCACACAACTGCCCTCCGAAACCAGGGACCGAAGGCCCCGACCGCCGAGACAAGTCAGCCAGCCGCCGGTGCGCCCAAAACCGCTCCGCCGTCACCGCAACATGACCCGCTCGCCGCGGTAGATAAGACCGCGCAGGAGCAGCGCAAGGCGGACTGGGCCATCATGAAGGAGATGTCGCGATACCTGTGGCCAAAGGATAGTTGGAATGACAAGATGCGCGTGATGCTGGCCGTGGGGCTGCTGGTCGGCGGCAAGGTGCTCAACGTGCAGGTGCCCTTCTACTTCCGCGAGATCGTCGACGCGCTGAACATCGACTTTGCCTCGACGGGGGGCACCGTGGCGACCGTTGCGGGCACCATGATTTTTGCGTACGGCGCCGCCCGGATTGGCGCCGTCGTGTCGCAGGAGCTGCGCAACGCCGTGTTCTCGTCCGTTGCACAGAAGGCCATCCGCCGCGTCGCCACCAGGACGTTTGGCCACCTGCTGAACCTGGATCTGAGCTTCCACCTGTCCAAGCAAACGGGCGGGCTGACACGCGCCATCGATCGCGGCACCAAGGGCATCAGCTTCCTGCTCACGAGCATGGTGTTCCACATCGTACCCACCGCGCTGGAAATTAGCATGGTCTGCGGCATCCTGACGTATCAGTTCGGGTGGGAATTTGCTGCCATCACGGCGCTGACCATGACGGGATACACTGCCTTCACCATCTGGACGACGGCTTGGCGGACCAAGTTCCGCCGGCAGGCCAACGCGGCCGACAACAAGGCGTCCACGGTCGCCGTCGACTCGCTAATCAACTACGAGGCAGTCAAGTACTTCAACAACGAAAAGTACGAGATTGGCCGCTACGACAAGGCGCTGCATCAGTACGAGAAGAGCTCCATCAAGGTGGCCACCTCGCTGGCCTTTCTCAACAGCGGCCAGAACATCATCTTCTCGTCGGCGCTGACCATCATGATGTGGCTCGGCGCCAAGGGCATTGTCGCGGGCTCCCTCTCGGTCGGTGACCTCGTGTTGATCAACCAGCTCGTCTTCCAGCTCTCGGTGCCGCTCAACTTCCTGGGCTCCGTTTACCGCGAGCTGCGCCAGTCGCTCCTCGACATGGAGACCCTCTTCAACCTGCAAAAGGTCAACGTCTCGGTCGTGGACAAACCCAACGCCCCGCCCCTCGCCCTGCCCAAAGGCGGCGAGATCCGCTTCGAGAACGTCTCATTCGGCTACTACCCTGACCGGCCCATCCTCAACAATCTCACCGTCACCATCCCCGCCGGCAAAAAAGTCGCCGTGGTCGGGCCCTCGGGATGCGGCAAATCCACCCTCCTCCGCCTCCTCTTCCGCTCGTACGAGCCACAATCCGGCCTCATCTTCATCGACGACCAGGACATCCGCGACGTGAAGCTCGACTCGCTGCGGCGCGCCATCGGCGTGGTCCCGCAGGACACGCCGCTCTTCAACGACACGGTCGAGCACAACATCCGCTACGGCAACCTGGACGCGAGCCCGGAGCGCGTCCGCGACGCCGCCCGCCGCGCCCACATCCACGACCGCATCGTCTCGTGGCCGCACGGCTACGAGACCAAGGTCGGCGAGCGCGGGCTGATGATCTCGGGCGGCGAGAAGCAGCGGCTTGCGGTGTCGAGACTGGTGCTCAAGGACCCGCCGCTGCTGTTCTTTGATGAGGCGACCAGCGCGTTGGATACACATACTGAGCAGGCACTTATGGCGAATATTAATGAGGTGCTGCGGGAGAAGCGGAGGACGAGTGTGTTTGTGGCGCATCGGTTGCGGACGATCTATGATGCGGATCTGATTATTGTGCTGAAGGAGGGGCGGGTGGTGGAGACGGGAAGTCATCGTGAGCTGATGGAGGGGAATGGCTTGTATGCGGAGCTGTGGATGGCGCAGGAGATGTTGATGTCTGGGAAGGAGGTGGAGGGCGCGGTGGAGAAGCGGGATAAGATCGAGTAAGCAGAGGCCTGGTTCCAGTCATGACCGGGCAGTGTATGATCTAAGGCGCATGTTAGACATGGAGAAACAACACTGCCGCCCCGGAGGTATGTTCAGAATAACGAGCGATAGACTGAGCTGTTCGTCTGCGGGAATCCTCGCCGCTCACGATGAAGATTGCTGGACTCGCTCCGACCGCCCTCGCCTCAATCACATCGCACGGTTCAGACGCAAATGGAGGAGGCGCTTGGCGCCTACCGGCATGGAAGCACTGGCGATTGCCGGGCTGGATCTGAGAGCCGTAACGCAGAACTAGGGGTATCTCTACTTCTAAACATGCGATCTATGGCGTTGTATGAGATACGCCGGAAAACTGGACGTGCAGGACTCGTCCTTTGGCCGAGCCGCTGCCTGGTGATATGGAGGTTGACCCCTGAGAAACGAAATATCCGGACGCCCGCACTGACAACATTCATTAAACCCTCTTGGAAAGCAAACACTGATGGATCATTTCCAAGATACCATTTCCCTGACCAGTCTGCTGAATGAGCAAAAGACTACACGGTTCGCGTTTACACCTGCTTCCGCACAATGGAGCTCGTGGCAATGCGCATGCGCTTGCCGAACAGCCACAGCGGCACGGTGAGCAGAGCAAACACACCCATGAGCATGCCAAAGATGCCGAACGGCTCGGCGGCTCCGCTGGTCTGGACCCAGTCGGCGACGAAGAACGACCAGGCGAAAGCGATGACGGCGCGCAGGATGGTAACCATGGTGAAGCAGTCGGCGGCAAGGTGCTGGTATGAGTCGATAAGCTGCGAAGGGGAGGGCCCTTGATGTCAGCAACGCACCCAAGACGAGGAGTGAACGAACAATAAGACGGCTTACATAGTTGAAGCCCACGGACGGCACCTGGGTCAGGCCGAACGCGATCATGCCGTACCCGACCTCCATGCCAGCCCAGCGATCGCCACCGGGGTTCTGCGCGCAGAAGCCAAATACAAAGAAACCAGCCGTCGCAATGAACAGCGGGAAGAACATGATAGGCAGACGGCTCTCGGGCTCGGCAAGGCCGTGGCCCTGGTGCTTAGCCTGGCTCTTCAGCCGGCTGTCGGCCAGGACGAAGGTGTAGATGTACCCAACCAGAGTGCCGATTAAGCCGCCGACGTTGATCAGGCCGGCGTTCTGGCCCCACAGGTACGGCGGCATGGCGAGCAGCTGCGGCGCAATGACCGAGATGGTCACAATGCCGCCGACCAGGCCCGCGTAGTGCAGCATCACCACCCACGTGCCGGGCAGCGCCAGTGTGCGCCACGGCTGCCAGAAGAGGCGGAGCAGGTTGCCGCGCGGACGCCGGAAGCCGAGAGACTGCGCGTACGTGAAGGTGCCCTGGATCTCGGGCGGCGAGGAGGGGCGGGTGTCGACCTTCTCAACCACGTCCTTGCCGTTGCCCTGCTCCTTGGTCGTTTCGTCGGACGACGATGCGCGCGCGGCATCCTCGGGGACGCGGTCGTACAGCGTCTCGGGGACGAACAGGACGGTGCAGAGGAACACGAAGCCGGCCAGCGCGGTGCTGACCCAGAAGATGTTGGCCCAGCCGTAGTTGTACCCGATGTAGCCGCCGCAGAGACCGCCCATGATGGAGCCGCTGCTCAAGAAGATGGTGTACACGGCCTGGCACGCTGCTGTCAGTCTTTGTCCTTGTCTGATGCATGTAAGCAGGTACGGGAAAGGCAGTTGGGAAACTCACCATGGCCCTGCCACGCTGGTGGATGAAGTACATGTCACCGATCAGCGCAGGCGCCACCGAGTCGGCCGCGCCGCTGCCCGCGGACTGCAGCACTCTCGCCGCGATGAGCGAGCCGAACGATGGCGCGACGGCGCACCAGACGGAGCATAGCGTCATGAGCAGCGTCGCGACGATCAACACCGGCCGGCGCCCCGCCCAGTTGGACAGCGGCACCCACCAGATGTTGGACGCACCGAGCATTAGACTGCTGACCTGCGAGCGCGTGTCAGTATCGCGTCGGCATGACAGTAGTATTGTTTTGCACTTACTGCGATGATGTACGACAGCTCCGAGAACGTCTTGGGCTGCGTCGGGAACGTCATGAACCAGAGCTGGAGCACCGGCGCGATCACCGAGGACGTAAAGTTGGCGACGAAGGCGTACACCGAGACAGCAAGCAGAGCGGCGGCCTTCTGCCAGAAGGGAAAGTTGAGCGGGTCTCGCGCGCTGCTGGACGGCCGGGGAAACTTGACGATGTGGTCGCCCGTGCTGGTTGAGGCGTCATCCCGCTGGTCTGGGCGGTCAACTCGGTTAGCAATGATGCCCTGGAGCAATGAAGAGTGATGCACGCGTCGCGAACGCCGAGATGCCATTGACCCAAGAGACTCACCGAGAATCCTCACAGTGCCCGGCGGCAGCTGCTCGTTCACCTCACTCTTCGAGAGCGCAAACGCCTCGCGCCAGGACGGCATCTTGACGACGACGACGACGACGTCAACAACGCAAACAACAACAGCAGCTTGGCGATCTCTCCGGGAGCCGGCCAGCCAAACACACGAGGATCGTCACAACAAGACTTGGAGAGGGAACAAGTCTCGAAGACGAGTGGACCAGCAGGGTCCGGGTGAGTTTTGAGCATTTTCTATTCGATCTGATCACGGTAAATCCGCACACGCGCGTGGCGTTCGAGAACCCGGCCGCCCTTGCTTGCTGCTGCTGCAATCCAATGCAATGCGACGCTGTCGTCGTCGAGGCTCTGCACCAACAGCAGCATTGGAACTGGGTCCCGGGCTTGGTCCCCCACTCCAGCCCGACGGGCAAAGCCCAGCAGCCCCCCCATGTCGCCAGGCCAGGGCTCTGCAACACCGTGGCGGGCGGGGAGATCCGCAGGAAAACCCGCAGTTTGCGGCCCCAGTTCCCCAGACCGAGGGAGGGCCCTGCGGAGTCTGGGGGAAAAGAAGATGGAGAAATACTACACTGTATTATGCGGGGAAGTGAAACGCTGCTGCTGACGGGCTGTTGATCAAGTCCAACAAGTCGGCATGTCCGGCGGCAGATGGCTCTCTTTGCAAGACAGACATCGTCTCAGCAGATGGAAAATGCGGCTGGACTTCGAGAAGCATCTCAGTGGGGCGCATCGAGCGAGATTGTGGCGCGCGCCCTGCATGCTGGTATCGGCGCTGTTGGCTGCAGTGTCACTCGACATCTCGCGCAAACCCCTGGACTTTTTTCGCTACCGGAGCCCTTCCCTCGCTTCCGGATAAGCCGGCCTGGCTCCCCGGCCACGCCATCTGCTGTTGGGTGAGACGTGCCGTGCCGGGTGAATGCGATGGGGGGCAGCATGACGAAGAGCAGCGCGTTTGGGAGGGGATGCGGCATTGAACGATCTTGCCGGGCTTTGTACACGGGTAGATGCATGGTAGTGATAGATCATGTGGTGGACGCCAGTCACTCACAGCCACATCAGGAGGGGCCAGGTACTACACAGTACACACATACCTCACTACCTAACGTAAGAGCGTAAACCTTCGGATACCTCGGAAGCTGGCAAGCCACAAGACCCTTATGGCCAGATCCTGGAGATCGGACCAGATAATCCTCCGAGGCTAGTAAATGAATCGACGAGATTGGTGAGTGCTGCGCTGTCTGGCTTTTCCGGCGCGGGGAACGGGGATGTCTTTCGCCTGCGGGCGTGGGGCCGAGCCCTCCACATTCCCGCAGTGTCGAACACATGGATCCTGCCGAGCGTGTCGAGCCCGGGAATGCAGGCGACGGTTGGTTCCATCCACCAATGCGATTGGGCTTTAACCGTCACCTCGTACACAGTAGGGTAGCCGACGAATTCATGAACATTGACGTGTGTCACTGGGAACAGACACGGGCTAGGTTCCAAGACGCTAAGGGGCTTGCTTCATTCAGTGCTCGTTTCGCCTCAGTTTGTTTGTGTCTGAAACCCTGTACAGTTGACGGTTGACGGTTGACCTATCGCAATGGCGTCCAACCCGGAACAGCCCCGCCCGTTGAAGGTGTTGATCGTCGGAGCAGGTGAGGCGTCTGCTACAGTACCAGCTGCGGCAGAGACCCTTCATTGTAACACTTTCGGGAGGACACTAACGCGGCAAGTACAGGCATTGGCGGGCTGACAGCCGCTCTGGGCCTGCGTCAGTCGGGCCACGAAGTGACTGTGCGTGCTCACCTCATGTCGGAAAAGCCGAGCTTCATTCATGCTGACTCGCGAGACGTAGCTCTTTGAACGATCACAACTGGCCAAGGAGACGGGCGCTGCAATCCACCTGGCCCCCAACTGCCACAGCGTTCTCCGGAAGCTGGGTGTTTTCCCCGAAACGTTTGGTGCCAACCCGGTCTGCGGTGTACGTCTAGATCTCCCTCGTGGATCACTGCCATCTGGACCCTTGACTAACGCTGGCATCCTAGATCGCCGAATATGGCGCGGACGGCAAGGTCCACTTTGATATTGACCTGAGGAAGCCGCTATCGATTTGGCAACAGGTTCGCTTATCCGTCCTCGAGTCTCACCGGTCCGCAAACTGGTCACTGACATTCACGCGCACCAGCCATGGGTGCTCTCGCATCGTGTCCAGCTGCACGAGGATCTCAAGCGGCAGGCCACGTCCCCGGAGGGTAAAGGGCCTCCGGCAGTGCTCAAGACTGGAAGCATTGTGGCCTCCGTTGACCCGGACACCGCCACCGTCACGCTCGAGGATGGCTCCTCATTCTCGGGCGACCTGGTGCTCGGCGCCGACGGCGTCAGCGTAAGCACGTCCACGGCCTCCATCCCTCCGCCGCGCTAACAACCGCCCAGTCGGTCACCCGCAAGATTGTCACGCAGAAGGACATCAAGCCGTTCGGGTCTGGCAAGAGCGCATTTCGATTCATGATTCCGCACAGCCAGATCCGCGAGAACCCGGTCACGGAGCCGCTCACCCAGCGCGACGGCATCATGACCATGTGGATGGCCGATGACCGGCGTCTGGTCATGTACCCGTGCTCGCACAACACCATGATGAACTTTGTCGGCATACACCCGAGTGAGCTGTCGGCGTCTAAGGGGGAGGGTAAGTCCATCAAAGTCTCACGCACTGGAAGAGGGTACTGACGTCCGGTTCTATGCAGGCTGGAGCCGCGGCGCAACCAAGCAGGTGCTCCTCGATGTGTTCGGCGAATTTGAGCCGAGGGTCAAGGCACTTCTAGAGATGGTCGACATCGACGCGCTCAGGGTTTGGACTCTGCTCGACATGGACCGGATCCCCACGTGGTACCGCGGGCGGCTGGCATTGTTGGGCGACGCTGCCCACCCGTTTCTGCCGCATCAAGGGCAAGGAGGTGAGCACTCAGTTCACTCGTCCACGGACAAAGGTTGAGCTTAACTGACCGCATGTATTAGGTGGCATCGCCATCGAGGACGCGGCTACCATCGCGGTGCTCTTCCCTCGTGGCATCACCTCCGAGGAGGTTCCTGAGCGGCTGGCGCTGTACGAGAAGATCCGCGACACCCGGGCGCACAAGGTGCAGGAGCTCACTCGCATGGCCGGCGTGGACCTAACCGACGCCAGCCGCAAGAACTTCAACAGTCGGGGCCCCTTTTCCCCTCCCCCCCCTGACCTTCCAAACCACCTCACATGTACTAACCCACAACACCCACCCAGTCATGGAGTTCATGCACTACAACTTCGGCCACGACGAGTTCCACCACTCGACCCAGCAGCTCCGGCAGCACCTCTGGGCGCGCAACGGCCCCGTGCGTCTGCGGGCGCCGCTCTCCTTCGGGCCCAACCCGAGCCCGCGGCAGGACCACTTCGGCGCCGCCATCCCGTCGCACGACTCGCGCTTCACCACCTACTCGGTCCGTTTCAAGTCGTCCACCACCTACCTGCGCACGCTGTTCCCCACGCCGGCGTTCAGCTTCTCCGGCCCGGGCACAGTGGCTCAGGCGAGCTTCAAGTGCACTGAGCTGAAACAAATGCGGTGGTTGGGCGGAGGCGGGTACAGGTTTATTGAGTTTCAGGTGCACGGGGTGCAGTACGCCAAGCAAGATGGGAGCAAAGTGCACGGGACGTTTATCGTGGTGGTGATGGAGACGCTGGCTGATCCGATCATCACCGGACGGGAGGAGCTGGGTATGCCGAAGGTGGGCTGCGATATCGACGTTGATGACAAAGGCGACGGAGAGGGGGAGGCCAAGATCGAGTGCAGCTGGCGGGGTGCCTCGTTCTTGCGGATTCACCTAGATGGGCTGAAGGAGGAGGCCGTCAAACCTGATGAGGAAGCTGAGGCCGCGCCCCCTCAGGCCGCGGGACCGCCGCCTCCGGGGCCCCCGGGCATGGGCCCGCCGCCCAAGGAGGAAGGAAGAATCATCTACCGCTATGTGCCCGCCGTGGGCAACCCCGGACAGGCGGATGCGGAGTATGCCGTGCTGTTCCGCGATGGCAAGGACGCTTCGTCGGCGCCGAGGGTGGTGGAGAAACTGCGCCGCAGCGAGAATGCCAGCTTCGAATTCCCGGAGACCAGCGCGGAGAATCTGCCGACGCTGCATCACATCGCGGCTGGCTTTGCGGGGATTCCCGTCTATGGCGTGGTGGAGGCCAAGGTGGAGGAGGGCTTTGGCGTGGACGACCTGTCGAATGCCGAGCGGATTGAATAAGGCACGACCGGTCTCTAGATGCACCTAGACAGGTGGACTGACGGTGCTCATCTTATTTACCATGATGTTGTGCACATGAACTGCTCGCCCAGATTGGGTGTGTCCCCTACTCTGATCACCGCGCGGCCTATGGTCTATGTAGCCATGATATTGCATTCTTGTGTCAAGGTCCCGGGGCATACAAAAGGAGGTGCTTTTGGTAAACTGGAACAGTCATAGCGACGCCGGATATTCCGTGGATGACGTCGTCAGTTACATGTAGACAGCTATCACTATTGTGTTAGAGCGGCCTACCTGACAGGGTGAACCGTCTCTTTGAAGGATGCTGGTGCCTTCCGCTGAGAACGGTTTCTGGACGACGTCAAAGAACGACGATTGGTCCCTGAAACGGAATCTTGTGATAAAGTATCGGTTTGCGTTCGTCTCGGAAACCAGTTAAAGTACCGCACGGGCTACTTCTCGAATTGATGACCATTGATGACGAGCGCGCTCTCCTGTCCGGGCCGTTTCTTTCACGCCCATACACAGCAACACCACCATCGACATCAATCCTGTCGACAGAAGCACCCTCCTTTCATGCTCAGGATTCCGCGTTTACGAAGTCTCTGATATGGACCCAGACCTCGTCGGTTCCCTTCTGGACTGGCTCTCTGAGTTGGCTGACGCCAATCTCCCCGCCTTGGGACCGCCACCTCCCGTCATTTCCCATGCCTCGCGGGCCGCCCATGACTCCTTCGTTGCCCACCACAGGCAGACTGCGGACGTACTTAGTCTTCCTCAGTTTTCAGACCACAAGGAAATCACTGCTGGCACAGTAGTCTCCAACACTCGCAAGAGACGGTGTGATCAGACACAACCATCAATGCGGTCTCGGAAACGGCTCACCACTATCTGCCCGAAACTACCCTTAGTGCATACAACTTCAACAGACAACATGACGGCGTTGCCTACTAGCTTTCGTGTGAAACTAGACTACTAACAGACCTACATTCCTGGAGCCATGTTGATAACGTTCAAAGTGGCGAACTCTGCAATCAGCAACAGGCCGGAACCAACGAATACGGTTAGCGAAAGTTTGTTCCGATGCCGCGCTATGCGTCAAAGAGGCAGTTTTAGGCACATTCAAATGTTGGAGCTTGTACTGACATGCAGGAAGTGCAACGGCCAGTTTCCATGTCACAACTGCCGCTTGTCCGGCAAGCGTCGCAAGCTATTACGATATCTTGATCTCCCCTGCATTGACGCAGACCCCAAGGAGCTCAACTTCTTTTCCGGGTTGTACCGTGAAATTGAACCTGACACTTAGTCTTCGGTCATGATCGAAGCTGACGTGTCATCGTTAGTTTTCCAACGGTACTATGCCTTCGCCCTGCCCACGGCCTTTCCGGAGCTCGCCGACCGAACGAAGAATATGCACGCGGCATTCATAGGGGCCTGCGATGCGCTCATAACTGCAACTATGCCACTCGTTGAATCTATGAATGACACTGTGATGAACAGTGCTTTCCTTTCTTTTCTTAAGTCCACACGATTGATAGCTGACGTTGTCCACCCTGTCTTCACTTCCACTCCTGCCTCGCACTGGCATCATGAATGGCTCATGTGCTCTCAGAAGATCTCTCTTTACCCAGACGTCCTAATCTTCCTTCTAGCCGTCGCCCAGCGGCAGAACATAGCCAGGCTTGCTGATGCAACGGAGTGGGAGACTGTGCTGTGGTCATCGACAATGTCCATTGCTCTCTTTGATAAGGTAGCGAGATTATTGACCAAGGTCACTTGTGGGAAGGCTTCTTCCCGAGAACGGGCAACTTTAAACCAAATTCTTGTGGCAGTTCTTCTTGTAACTGATCATAGCAGTCTCTTTATCTTTCGCGATGCAATGGCGACGCCCGAGGCCGTAAGGCTTGCCGAGAGATGGACCACCTCAAATGTCCACAGCGTGACTGATTGGGTGTTTTACGTCGACAACTTGGTGGAAAGAAGGTAGCACCTCCGGCTATGGACTCTTCGTTTACTTTGCAAGCTATACGGCGGTCGCAAAGGTGCGGTCGAACTCTTGCCGACAGTAGTTCTTTTCATTTTGGTACTAGTCAAGGACATTGGGCGTCATGATTCATGTTTCATGTCTGTGGCGTCAACAAGTTGCTGCCAGCCAGCATATAGCGGTTGTCGTTAAAAAATGGCTTGGATATGTATATAACTGACAGTAGTCTGGTAAAAGCCTCTTTTCCTTTGTTGGTATCCATTGAAGGTGCACTTGAAGGCGGCATCCACGTAACAGCGTTTCACATGTACATAGCTGCTGGACTCGGGAAAGTACCAGCTGACCTCTTGTTCCACCAAGCACATGTGTCTGAGTTCAAAATCGCTCGTATACAACTTGAGGATCCAATCTACCCCTTTGCAACATGTTCAGTTCCTACCAATGCCAGTGCTACTCCAAGCATCAATCACATCCTGACAATGAAATTGTGCAAGTGTCGGACGACGTATGGAGACAGCAAATCCAAGTCAACTGGACTTCCATGTCACGCTTGAAGGCCCATTGTAAGTTTTATAGGATTCTGCGCCAGCTCAGCTTTCAACTCCTTGAGCTCATCAACATCCCAGTTTGCCCATACAAAGCGGCCGTGTAAAAACTTAGCCTCGGGACTCACTGTCCAATTGATGAAGTCACCGGCAAGTTCAGCTAAAGCGTATCGTCAGCAATTACCTTTGAGGATGTGAGACATGCCCAATGACAAGGACGACGCAACAAGCACGAGCGTGGCTCACACGAGACAGAGGCGAGCTGCGACTCATTACAACATGATTGAAGTTAACTCACCACTGTCACCCTGCATTCCTTCCACGGCCGAAGTCCCTCGGAACTTGTCCGCCATGCTTGTGCTCAGCACCAATCCCGGGTGTACCTGCAACACAAACAGATCCGGATTCTCGCCAGCCGCCATCTCAAACAGCTTAGTTGCCGCGACCTTACTGGCGCGATAGCTGCTGAAGCCGGCTAGGAATGGCCAATGAATCGCTGCCGAGGACACGTGCACGACGGCCGCGCCCTCCTTGCCCTCGCTCTTGCGCGCCGCCACTGGCAAGAACGCCTGCAGCAGATGCAGGTTGCCCAGCACGTTGATCTCAAACCCGCGCCACCACTCGGCCGGGTCCGCGTCAGCCACGGTCTTGACGTCCGACATGTATCCGGCGTTGGCGATGAGGATGTCTACGGAGCCTCCGACCGCTGCGGCAAAGGCGGCTACCGCGGTGTGCACGGCTGCGGCGGATGTGAGGTCCGCAATATAGACGTGCACCGTGGTGCCGGGGGAGATGGCCAACACGGCTTCCTTGGTCTCCTGCAGCCGCGGCTCGGAGCGGCCGAGCAAGGCCAACGAGGAAATGCCGGAACGAGCCAGCGAGAGGGCGATGGCAGCTCCGATGCCGCCTGTGCCGGCGCCCGTGACTACGGCGGATTTGCCTGCTGTGGAGAGATGCGGCAAGGAGGGAGAGATAGATGGGTACGTGTCGTTGTGACAAGTGGCCGTCGGACTAGCGAAGGGAGGCATTGCAGACTACGGAAAGAATTGCCTCGGTTTGGATTTGGTGGTGATGTAGTGAAGTGAGAGAGCTTCGGTAGCTCAATAGGCGATGGATCGGAATTCCTGCTTAGATTTGAACGGGAGAGCTCATTGCAACTCATCAGCGACGTATGGAAGTCGTCGGACACACGCCATGTTGGTCCATCCCCCGCACGTTCCCTGCTGCATGCAGCTGCACGGATGTGCAGTATGCAGTTGGTCATGACCGGTCTGTTGCGCTCATATGTAATAAGATGGTAACCATGACAGCTCGGCACGGTAACCGGTTCCAGAATGCCAGGTCGCCGAGCCACAGCAGATACACGAGAGATTTACTGCGAACACAGATCGGCTGGTGGACAATGACCAAGGTAAGGTACATGCGGTGTCCGTTATATGCCACTGATTCGGCATTGAGGGTCCAGCCCACTGATAACGACGAATAGCCTCAGGGCAGCACTCTCATTCACACGGTGCAGGAAAAGGATGCCCATGCTCCACCCGGGTAGGTATCGACTAATTGACCGGACGTTGAAGCCTTCATGGTCGTGTTGACGCACAATGCCGGGCCAAGATGATGACCGGTATAAATTACAAGCGCTAGGTTGATGCATATGACAATGCTAAGGCCGGATCCCTACTTGTCCAGCTGCCCATGAAACTCTATCATGCTCGCCGTTGCCCTCTGCAGTGCCTCCATCAGCTGCAGCAGCCGCTCCACCAGATGCGGCTTCGGCAACCGCTCATAGTTATCCATCAGTATGCCAATAATCGCCCCCAGCACCGCCTCGGGATCTCCCAACGACACCTCCTCCGCCCCTCTCCCACCCCTGATACACGGCCTCCCAGTTCCAAAACACAGAAACCTCTGCACCGCTATTGCCGCCTCCTCCCCACCATCCAAACACACCCTCCCCCCCTCTCCACCACCCCCATTCCCATCCCCACTCCCACCCTCCTGACGCCTCTGCTGCTGATGATGTCCGTGTCCCTGCTGCTGCTGCCTCGCGCACGCCAACAGCGCCCACACCCACAGCACCAGCCCCGCCTGGTAAATCCCCGCGGCGGCCGGGCCCTGGCACATTCCCCTGCCCACCCGGCGCGCGAAGCGCAGCACCTGGCCCGCGTGCCCTACCGCCTTGCGCGCGGCCTCGGACTGCGCCCAGTCGGCGACGGCGGGGAACGCGCCGCGCGCCTGGTCCGCGCCTTCGAGGCCCGCGAAGATCTGGATTTCTTCGAAGGGCGCGTGCAGGTGCAGGAGAATCAGGTCCAGGCGCATGTGCAGGGTCAGGGTGTGCGTGTGGGAGGGGGTGACGATGTCGGGTGAGGCGGAGGCGGGTGGGGTGGGCGGGAGGGTCAGGCGGAAGTGGGCGAGGAGTTTGAGCAGCTCTTCGCGGCGCGAGTTGAGCAGGAAGGGGTTCCACCGGCGGTGGGTGTTGGCTTGGGGCGCGGTGCGGTGCAGTGAGGTGAGTTGGATGCATTCCCATGCGAGAGACCAGGCGCAGGCGAGGAAGGTTTCGTTGGCGATGGGGAGGTCGAGAACGGGTGGGGAGTGTGGCGGTTGGAAGGCGCCTGGGTCGTCGAGGTAGTCGGCCACGGCGGGCGGTTGGTGCGCAAAGGCCGGGCCGTGGGACAGCAGCACGGTCTTCCACTGCTGCGCGGACGTGGCAGACCACAGGGGTGGGGCGCAGGCGAGCGGCAGGGAGAGCTCGGCGTACGAGACGAGCGGGTTGGCGATCAGGTACATGGATGCGTTGAGGTCGTGCTGCACGAGGCGGAAGGCGGTGCGCTTGAAGGACTCCTGCTGCACCCAGGTGCGCCAGGCGGCCTCGGGCGGCGCGTGGTCGTTGGCGTCGAGCGTGACGGGCGCGTAGCTGGACTTGCGGAACCGGCCGCCGCGCCGGAACATGGTCAGCGGCGACTGCAGGAAGCTCTCGGTGATCTCGACCTTGCGGCTGAGCCCGCTCCAGAGGCCGATCTCGAGGTTGATGAGGAAGGCCTGGGTCAGCTCGAGGTTTCGCACCAGCGTGTTGTCCTTCTCCCAGACTTGCGGCAGAGCCGTGCGCACGCACTCCTGCATGGCGTAGCCCAGCTTGGTCAGGGTCGGGTCCGACGTCAGCACGGCGCCGGCAGCTGCCATGGCCAGCAGCAGCTCGGGCTTCTTCTCGTTGGGGTCGAAGGTGGCGGCGTGGATAAAGGAGTCGGCCCGCGCGTGGGGGGATGTGAGGTAGAACTGGATCAGCGTGTCGAGCAGCTCGGCGCTGGGGAAACAGGCGACCGCCTTGGGGAGATTCTCTGGTTTGCAGGACTTGACGACGATGGTCAGGATGTTGTCTCGCGCAACCGAGCCGAGCCGAGCTGGAGTGACCCGGCGGGCGAACGAGATGTGTGACTCGGGCGACGGGTGGTCGCGGTTGTTTGAGGGCAACGACAGGTTGTGCTCCTCGGCGCCGCCGTGGTCTTTGGGATTTGGCCGGAACCGCCAGTGGTGGTTTCGAAAGGCTTCCGAGGCCCCTGACGCTAGATGGCCTGCATCCGAACCACGCATGGGTATTGCCTGTTGAGGTGCTGCGGGCATTGGGGCGTCGGCGAACTCGAAGGGGACGGCCGTGTTGTAACTGCCAAGGAAGCGCAGGTCGAGATCATCCAGGTGGAAAACGGGGAAGGGCTGGCCAAGGGCCATGCCATCGGCGTCTGACCACAGACCGGGGAGGAAGTTCCACTCGGCAAAGGCTGGCGTGCAGTACCCCGAGGGCAGTTCCGGCTGCGCGTCCATGAAGTCGTCCTCCGTCTCGGTAAGAGACCCGGGTCCAGGCGCGTTCACGATGGATGCATGTGGATGACTAGTCGGTACACCAAACGCGGCGTGCGATTGCTCCGTGGCCGGACCTGCAGAGTGCGGTGCAGCCGTCGCTGGTCGGCCTGGTGGCGGAACTTGAAAGGGGACGCTCGCCCGCAGCGGCAGAGGAGGACCGCCCAGCCTCCCATCCGCCACCTCGGAGTCGTTCAGGTGCATCGGCTCTTCTGCCTGCGCGTCTAGGCTCGACGGCATCGACGACGGGGTCAGCGTGAGGTGGCTCGGCTGGAAGTCCGAGGCGGTGGCGGACGTGGGCGTCATGGTGTTGTCGTCGTCGCTGCGCGCAAAGATGCAGTCCAGGCCCTTGACGGCACAGCGTCGGCACGGTTTGGTTTCGGTGCAGCGCACATGGTTGGCTGCACACGCCTTGCAGGCCTGTGTGACGCGGCCGGGCACCTCGTCGGCCACGCCGCGCGTCAGGTTGTTGACCTTGGCGCTGCGCACGTCGTGGGCCGCGACATGGCGCTTCAGCAGGTCTCTGCAGTGTAAGTGGTGTTAGCGCGAATTAAGGTTTCCAGCCTTGCTTGAGACACAGGACGGATGGATCTTCAGCCCTGCTCAGCCCCTGCGGTCTGCCGCCGCAACGAGAAGAACATGAGGCAAGATGATTGGTAAATGGGAAGTCTTACGTCCTCGAGAAGGACTTGCCGCAAATGGAGCAGCGGTGCGGCTTGAAGTTTGTGTCTAGCAGGCGGCAACAGCCTCGTCAACCTCCATCGTCCACAACAAAGGGCCAAGAACTCCTCCGACGACTTGAGATCTTGCTGGCTTACGAGATCGGACGTGGCGAGCGAGATGGTCCAGTCGATTGTAGTGCCGTTTGCAGGATCCGCACTGGAACAGCCCCTGTCCGTCAGCACGTGTGCTGCCGGCTACCTCGATGGTGCTCATTGTTGGAGAAATGTCAGCGATAAGCCGATGCGGTTCTGCTGGCGAGCCTCCAGGCGCCGGTGGAGGAGTCGGAACGAGAGGGGGAGAGCTGAGGGTGACATTGCCTCGACGTCGCGAGGGTGAGAAGTGGAAACAGGGGCTGGAAATTCGGCTTGGCGACTCGTCAGCTCTCCACTGGGGGCCAGAGCCGCCGGGACGTGCTCCCCCACATTGTTCCGAGACATGGACTGGCTTGACTGAATTCATGCGTGGCGTCTGCCAGTGTGCATGGATGGAATGAGTTGCCTCGCATGCGCTGCCGAACTCCGAACCAGGAAACCACGTGCGTCTCCGTTTCTTGATAACCGTTAAGTCGTGTATGTCGGGCCGGGTTGTCGTGGAGCGGATCTGGATGGGTCTTGACTCCAATTCCAAGCGTGCTCACTGTGCTGTTCTAGAGTGATCGCCTGCAGTTCATCCGCGGGAGGCCAGCTGTATCTGAACAAATCACAACCCTTCGGTACAATCACATCACAAAATGGGTAAGTCACTGTGAGATTCGTGCCGTCAGTTCAGTCGACTAACACACGATTGCTGGAACAGCCCCGCCGACCCCGGTCTACTTCTTCTCCCATGGTTCGACCATGATGCTAGGCGAGGAATCCGCGTCGGCCGACTACTGGAAGAAGGCCGGCGATGAGGCCCTCGCGAACGGCATCAAGGGCGTGATCATGATGGTAAGCCGATGTCCTTCGCCAGTGTTTGCGCATCGCACTCCAAGTCGGCATTTGATTAACACGCCGCCAGGGGGCACACTGGGAGGCGCCGGGCGACGAAGTGCACGTCGCGACGCACCCCAACCCGAACAAGTCGCCGGTGGCCTACGTGCACCCTAGCAAGTACCTTGACTACAAGCTCGTCCCGGACCTGCCGACGGCAGAGCGGTGCATCAGCCTGCTGCGCGACGCGGGCTTCGCGGCCTCGGGCGACGCAACCTTCGACTGGATCCACGACACGTACCTGATCCTGATCCGCATGTTCCCCGGCGGGTGCCCACCGACGACGCTAATCAGCTGCAACGGGCGGTACGACCCGCACTTCCACGTGCGCATCGGCGCGGCGCTGCGCCCGCTGCGCCGCGACAACTACCTGCTGATCGGGTCCGGCGGCGCCGTGCACAACCTGTACCGCAACAACTGGATGCCCATGCTGCGCTACACAGACAACTTCGCCATGGAGCGCCCGCCCGACGCCTGGGCCCTCGAGTTCCGCCAGGCCGTCGAGGACGTCGTCCGCAACAACTCGGGCCCGGGCCTGCGCCGCGCCATGACCCGCCTCATGAAGCACCCGCTGTACCGGGATGCGCATGCTACCGATGACCACTTCATGGCTGCCATGTTCGTGGCGGGCGCCGTGGGTGACGAGGAAGATGAAGGGGTGAAGGGTGAGCTAGCGGCCGAGGACTGGGAGTTGACCAATATGTGCAATAGCCAGTTCGTGTGGGGGCGCTGGCCCAAGACGCCGGCGCTGACGGCGGCGTAGTGGTCTTATGTGAACGAATTTCTTAGTAACGATACCTCCTCAGTGTTGTTCGAATGTCAGCTGTTATTACATGTCTATGTAGTACTTTTCGGTCGTCTTTACCCTATCATTCATGTCTGACTCGGAGACAATCTGTTCTGCTGACAGGGTGGGTATGTTCTCACCGTGTCATGTCTCCATGAATTCCGATTCCTGGATAGGTAGGTACAATCCTTCCTAACTGCCAAACTTCATATGCATGTGGTGTCCACGGAGAAGTAATCATGGCATGATGAAGCTCGAGTTGACCGTTCCCGTCTATTTACACGTAACGACTAGGTAATGGGGACTGCAGAGTCAAGTTCCTTCCCATACCCGCCCATTTCAAGCCTCCTTCGGCGGGATAACCGGCAGAGTAATGTAGTTCTCAAACTTTGGCCCAAAATGGATATGGTTGAAGCCCTCAAACACCTCCTTCGACCTGTCGACAGGGTCATCATGCGTGAAGATCCCGCTGCCCTGCGTATCCCCCGACGCCACCTCCAGCACCAACCGCCCACCCTCCTCCACAACCACGTTCGTCGGCCACACCTCCACATCCACAGCATACACCTCACCCTGAATGACCGACAGCACGTCCTTGCTGGTGTAGTCCCGCTGCGGCAGCCAGTCGCGGTGCTTGTGGTGCTCGGTATTCACCTTGCGCAGCGACGTGCGCAGCCAGCCTTTGGTCAGCGGCACCGGGTCGCCCGCCGTGCCCGTGTAGAAGATCTCGCGCCCGTCCGGGCCGAGGTGGCGCAGCGTCAGGAAGAGGTCGATGTCGGACGGCGTGGTGGCGCTGGACGGGTCAGGCGTAACCGACACGTTGAGGTGCGCTACGATGTGGCCTGTGATTTCGGTTTCGGCGGCGAAGGCGGGCGTGGTGAACTGCACGAACTGCGGGCTGGCCATGGTGCCGAGGGCGCGGTAGGTGACTTTCTTGGCTGGAAGGGGCTGCGATGGGGCGGTGGGCTGGAGGGCGAGGTCGGGGGTGAGGTGGAAGCGGGTGTACTGCGTGCGAGCGATCGGCCATTCGGTCTCCTCGCGCCGCGGGTAGGCTTTCTCGGCCTCGGCGTTGTTGAAGCCCACGTTGCCTTTGCGCAGGACCAGGCTGACGGACGGTACTTTGCCCTCCTGGCTCCAGCCGTCGCGGTCCTCGCCCTTGAGAAAGGCGTCGAGAAAGCTGCGCTGGATTTCGACTTCCTCGTCGTAGTAAAAGGGCAGATCGTGGCGGCCGGTGATCATGCGCAGGTACTTGAACTTGGAGCCGGCGTGCGTGTACCCCTCGAGGTTTCCGCGCAGGTGTAGCAAAATGCCACCCCAGTTACCAACCGAGAGCAGCGGCACCTCGATGTCGCCCATGTCGTACTCCTTGGAAGCGTAGTAGGGCTCGTCGCGGAAGCGGTTGGCCTGGTTGTCAATTGTCTGGTCTTGGCGATTGGCCGCAAGCTCTTCTTCAGACAGGTCGCCCTCAATGGTGTCTGTATCGTTGTGTCAGTTACCGGTTTAGCTGACATTGACCCGTTCACAGGGCCACTTACCCGGTCCCCAGTTGGAGGCTGCTCGGCCCGGACGGCCGTATTGGTTGGTGATGACTTGCCGGTTCCACCAGAACTTGATGAACCCGTTGGACAGAATGCCACCGTGGCGGCAGCGGTCGCGGTAGTAGTCAGACATGCCCTCCCAAGGGACGATTGCAGTCAAGCCCTTGGGCTTGCGAGCTGCCACACGCCATTCTATAGAACACATCAGCCATGAGTTCTTGTCAGAGGTCTTCCAAGTGGTACGTACGGCTTCCCGCGTAGTAGCTGATGCCCAACAGGCCGACCTTCCCAGACGACCAGACCTGATCAGCCGCCCACTCGACAACGTCAACAAAGGCGTCGGTTGTGGCCCGGGACATGGTGTCTAGGATGCCCGGCGACTGGCCGAGGCCTAGCTCATCGGCGCGCACCACGGCATAGCCGTGCTCCGTCCAGAAGCCGGGGTCGGGCGTTTCCCAGCATGAGTGAGCCGACTTTTGCCGGGGGTTGACTTCGGCAAATTTGGGGATGAAGCTGGTTGCGGCGGTTGATCAGCGGTTGTTCTCTTCGACATGATGAGTGCACTTTGGCTGCGCGCTTACTCCTTGTAGTGGATGTCCTTGCCGTACGGGCCGTAGGTCACCAGGACGGGCACGCGTTCGGCCGTCTTCGGTCGGTACACGTTGCAGCGCACCACCCCTCCGAGCTTGAGCGGCACCGTGGCATTCTCCTCGACGACGTAGGGAAAGTTGACGTCGTCGACCTTGTGCAGGTCCTGCAGTTTGTTAGGCATTGTGTTCTGTGCCTTCCCGCTGTCTGCTGTGTTTCGCCACGTTCCATCTACTTGGAAAGGTGAACTGCAATGTCTTCCTCGTACCGATGGCCCAGCCGAATCTGGTCTCAAATATGAGCCGTTGCTTGTCAACCCCTCGTCACATGTGTTGTTGTGGATCATGGTGGGTGGGGGGGGGGGGTTTGCAAGGGGTCAAACGTCGGTGGTCGGAGTTTGCCCAAAGCGGCGGGCCACATCCCGGCGCCCGCACTCGGACATCCGAACGGCCGTTACAACGTCGTCCGACGGCAGGCACGGCCCGACTCTGCGGCAATTGCACGCCGGGACGTTGCGATACTCCCTTCCGAATAATACAATTGAGGAAGAAGGGCATTCGCTGAAAGGTAAGGTATTGTCCTATGTCATGCTTAAGGTAGTCTGCAAATCATCTCTACCTGTTGGCGGCGCAGTGGGCACTATCTTGGCTTAAAGAAGCAACGGGTTCTTTGGCGTCGATGTACAGTAGTGCAGTGCAGTGATGAAATGCTCTTCGTGATCAAACCTGTGTAGGAGAATAGGCGTGTTGAATGCATCGTAAGGATTTACATAACGAACGTCTGATCAGTCTCAACGACGTGTACTGAAAATTTGTACTGATCATGGCCATACGTCCTTCCGTCCCTATTCCTCCCTCAGAGCATACCCCTGCTGACTCGCAGCAAGCATGCCGGTCCCAGGATGACATCCGACATACTCAAAGTACTGCTGCTCTGGCTCCAGCACCATGACCTCGTGAAACACCCTCAACGTGACGTGGTTTCCCAGCTTCTTCGCATACTGAAAGAAACCCCCAAAGATGGCCAGATGCGTTGGATGCTCCTTGCACCACCTCTCAAGCGATGCTAGTTCATCAAAGTACGCCAAGCCGAAGGTGCGATCAATGCCGTCTCCCTTGGCCGTCTCCGGGTCGACAATCTCCATGAACCGGCAGCTGTAGCATCCCACCTCCTCGCCGTGGTCGCGCAGGAAGTCCATCCCCTTGATCAACACCGGATGCATGGTCTCGAGGTACAACGTCCGTTCCTCGGGAGTGGTGTCCAGCCAGTCCTGCCCGGACCGAATGACAGCGAGATTCTTCTTCCCCGGGACAACCACTCGACCGGGAGCTGGGGTGCTGAAGTCTCCTGGCGACATCTTGTCTCCGGCCAAGCCATCAGTCTGCGCGAGGGGGATCCGGTCTCGCATGCTGCCCCAGTAGCCGTGCTCCTGAATTGCCTCACTCATCGCCTCGCCCATATGTGCGGAGCCTTCAGGCGTGGCATTGGTGTTGAAGAGTGTTTCGAACCGGTCCGTGGTCGGGAAGAACACTTCGAGGAACCACCCATTGGGGCTATCCTCCGAGGGTAGCGCCTGCCACCATGCTCGGAAACCCGACTGCTCAGCCCAAGACTCGTAGACGGTCTTGCTCGGCCAGTACGCCAGGGCGGTGGCGTTGTAGAAGCCCTTGTTGTCCGTGACGGACGCCCATTCGAAGAAGGACGGGCGCGTAGTGCTCGCTGAGGAGGTCAGAAAGCGCGTCAGGGTTGAGCGGGCGGCTCCGAGTCCGACGGCAGCATCTGAGCCGGGCTTGAACTGCGCGCCGATGACTGCCAAGACGAGCTCGGAGACGTTCTCGGGGAAGCGGACGCTGAAGCTGGGGTATGGAGGCTGGAAGTCGGTGCGCGGCAGCTGGGCCGGCAATGTGCGGGGGCATTTGAGGTGGTCTGGAATTGCAGATGTGGACATTCTAACGCCGGCTGGTTTCGGAGTTCATGTGTCGGATTTGTCGCAGGTAGAAGTTGTTGCGCTTCTGGCTTCCGGATTTCCGCGCTTTACGGAAGGGCCTTATGGAACCTTAACCCCTCTGTCCATCTTCTTGGAACTCGGGAGGAGTCTCTCAGGCGTCTCATACCTCACTATTCAGTCGCTTCACGCGGCTCCAGTCCACTGACCCCTAGTTACTGCTAACCAATCCACCACATTCCAGGGTGTTGGTGTGGTAGCACGCATAACGCCACCAAAAGTAAGCTGCCGTTTCACTCGCTCTTACCCCGCTTTGGGCTGGTCGCAGTCCCCGAAGGACGTGTGTCCAATGGGGAAGAAGAGAGGGCCTCGGGTGCTGCAGCAGCGAAGTGAGGACAGCGAATTGGCACGCCAGGAAAGTACACGACCATGTTCAGCTCAGCTGCAGTGTCTCCGCGCTGAAGGGTCATTTCCTAGTCGTACCAGCTCAGGCTTCAGGCGGCCCAGTGGCAACAACAGCCTCCCTCTGCCGTCTGTCGACGCCCAACCACAGCAGATCCGGTCGACTGTAGTGCCCAACGATATCCAAGAACCCCTTGCTCACCACCGTCTGGCTAAGATCCAGGTCAGCATAGACAATGCCCTCCGTCTCACCAGTCCCGTCTCCCAGAGGCTCTGTCAGCCGGCGGCCGTCTGGACCAATGACGCAACTGTGTCCGCCCCCTGGCTCGCGGCAGACGGTGCCGTCCTGGGTTTGGAGTTTGTCGATGCTCTCTTGGTTGCACACGCCGGTGGTGTGCAGCACGTACGCAGCGCTCTCGATCGCGTACGTCTGCGACAAGGTCTGGCACCCCTCAGCCGTTATGCTCCACAAGCCTGGGTCATCCACCCCCTTCGACGGCGCGAGAGGCGGCCACATGGCAACGTGAATGGTCTCGCCCTGGGAGATGGTATGGTACTTGAGCAGCGGCTGCGTGTGCTCCCAGCAGGCGTGGCATCCGACCTTGATCTTGCCGTAGTCGGCGCCAAAGTCGATTTCCACGACGTTGTTGAGGTCGCCGCCGGAGCCGTCGCCGAAGATGGTACGCTCCATGTGCGTGGGCTTGAGTTTCCGGCGGTGCATGAGGAGTCCCCCCTGTGGAGAGATGATGGCCTGCGAGATGTAGACGCTGTTCGAAGGGCTCCGCTCGGAAAAGCCCAGGACGACAGCGATTGCGTGCTCCTTGGCCGCAGCTCGCAGAAGATCCATCTCGGGCGACCGGACCGAAAGGGAATTGTAAATGTATTGTGTGTGCAGCCCAATGTCGACCGGCCGTGCCCTGGGTCACGGACAGTTAGCATGGAGAGTTGAGACCTGCTCTTGGCCGGGACGTACCAAATCCAGGCAGGGTAGCCGGGCAGCCAGCATTCCGAGAAGGCAACGAGCTTTGCTCCACCTTTTGCGGCGTCTCCAATGAGGTCGCATGCTTTCTTGACCGAGGCAGCAAGGTCGAGGTAGACGGGCTCCGCCTGGATGGCGGCCACTCGGAGAGGTGTTACCATGCTGGGTATCGAGTGTGCTGATGGCTGGTGCGTGTTCCTGAACTGTGATGTTAAGCAAGAAGATGAGTTAGTTCGACCCAGGGAGCATATGTCTGGTGCAACACAGCACACAAGGAGCTGGATGGGGCTCGCAATGAAGACCTTGGGAAGAGGGAAGATGCTGGGGGGGCGCGGAAAGCGCGGGAGCCTAAAGTCCGATCGAGACCCGGGGTTACACAGCAGAGAGGCCGCTTCTCGAGGTCAATGTCCAGTCCCCAACCGTTCGGCGGCCTGACCGGTACGAAGAGTACCAGAGCCAGCACAACAGCATTTCAGTGGGTGGCACCCAAAATACCTAGGCAGTTAGGCTCGAGGAGGAAGCACTGGGACGAACTCATCTCATAGGTAATTAGAACCAAGCAGTACACCCTCACTGACAATACCTGATTCACACCGGTTTAATACCAGGTACATTGTTTAAATTTTCAATCAACATAATTACTTCATCCTTTGGTGATAGTAGCCCTTGATCTTCCATTTCCAGCCCACATAAATTTAGCAACGCCAATATTGCCCTCCCCCAGGGCTAAGGCCGACTCGCCACCAGCTTGCCCACACACTCTCCAAAGCCCACACCAGACCGCTCGTCGCCAGCCACGGCCGTCATGCGGACCACATCGCCGTCCTCCAAGAACCCCCTCTCGCTCCCATCCGCCAGCTTGAACGGCTTCGTGCCGTTCTCGGTAAGCTCCAAGATGCACCCGCGCGCGTTCCCCGGGTCTTCGCTCACGGTGCCGCCGGCAAGCACATCGCCGGTGCGCAGCGGCGCGTTCGTGCTAACCGCGTGCGCCACCATCTGCCGAGGCGACCAGATCATGCTCTGCAGCCACGACGTGCCCGCCACCGTGGCCGTCGAGCCCGCGAGGATCTCGACCTGCATGCGCACGGCGTAGGTGCGCAGCTCCGGGTCTTGCAGGTGCCGCGGGATGGCCACGGTCGGTTCTGGGCCGCGCGCCTGGAATACCTCGAGGGCGTCGAGCGTGACAACCCAGGGCGAGATGGTCGTGCCGAAGCTCTTGCCGGCGAATGGGCCGAGGGGGACGGTTTCGTAGCCTTGGATGTCGCGGGCTGAGCCAGGCTCGGTGTTGGTAAGCAACTTCAGAGCTTGAATGCCGGGGCAGGCTTACCACTCCAGTCGTTCATGACGACAAAGCCAAAGATGTGCTCGTCTGCGTCGACCGCATTCAGGCGCTGCCGCATGGGTAGCGGCTTGCCGATGATGGCGGCGAACTCCATCTCGTAGTCGACCGCCTTGGAGGGGCCATACACTACCGGCGGCGGTTCGTTGGCCGCTACCGGGGCGCTCTTGTCCCGGTACTGACCCATCGGGCGCTCAACATCGGTGCCAGACACGATGATGGAGCTGGCACGCCCTTGGTACCCGATTGGTAGGTTGAAGAAGGCCGGCGGCGGCCGCGGGTCGTTGATGATGATGCGACCGGCGTTCTTGGCGTGTGTGAGGGAGCACGAATAGTCTGGCGGACCGGTTAGAGAAGCTGTTCGCAGGTTGAGAACACTGAAACCAGGACATACCGGCAAAGTCGCTGACGCGTACGGGCATGTGCATCTGCACTTCCACGACATCTTCGACACTTCCGGCGGGGAAGCCAGACACATCGCCTGCTTGGCGGTACGTCTCCTGAATCACCTGACGGATTGTCCGCAGCACGGCTTTAGGCAGGGCAGCAAGCTCGTTGAGAGAGTCGCGCGCAAAAACATCCTTGGGAAGCTCGGCGAGCTTCTGGGCTTCAAAGAGACCTCCGGCAAAACAATCTTGAAGAAAGATGGTCGAGTTCCCAAGTCGAGTCACGGCCTGGGGCTTCGGGTGAGTCTTGGACGATGCAATCCCAAATGGGACATTGCGGTCCGAGAAGTGGTGGGCGTAATCTGGCGACGTCATGGTTGGATCAGGTACGGGTATGGCTTGTAACGCTTGTCCTGCATGCCAATATCTCTTTGTGCCTCATGTGTGCAGCCCAGCATCAAGTTCAGTGGGTGATACATGTACTGCAGGGGTCGCATGACACCGAGTTGCTGGCCATCGGGACGCACTAGTGATCCCCGGCCTGCATGAGCCCACTTCCCGCTGGCGGCAGAAGATTGCCGGATACCTCCCCCGGGGCAGATATCCACAGGCCCAGCATGACAACATTGCTCTCAAAACGCCCACTACTAATACCGGTATGCAGTTCAGAACCAACCGTTAATACTCTAAACAAAGTACCCAGCCAATAACTCTTACCACTCAAACCACACCGCGGCAAGCCCTGCGCTAGTGTCAAGTTACCGCCCTACCAACCCGTACCGCTACCCAACCCCAGCCGGCATCCCACCATGGCTCTCCAAGGCAAGATGCGTCACGTCAACCGCTTCATCACAACACACAACGACGAAGGAAAAGCCATCATCGACGCGTCCTTCGAGGAAGCGGCACCCTTCTACTCGCTCGGCGACGGCGACGCCGCCTTCGCGCAGTGCTACGTGACCTCCGAGTTCCCAGTCAGCTTCACCGACGGCGCCGACACGACCGCATACCGGGACTTCCTGGCCAGCCCGCCCGGGCTGGTGGTCAACGGCGGCACGGTGCTGCGGTACGTCGACATGCCGCCCGGCGCCACGTCGCCGATGCACCGGACCGTCAGCCTGGATTATGGCGTCGTGCTGGAGGGCGAGATCGAGCTGGTGCTGGACTCGGGCGAGACGCGGGTGCTGAAGCGCGGGGACCTGTGCGTGCAGCGCGGCACGATGCATCAGTGGAAGAACTGCAGCCAGACCGAGTGGGCGCGCATGCTGTATGTGCTGCAGCCGTCGAAGCCGCTGGTGGTGGCGGGGCAGGAGCTGAAGGAGGATTATGGCGATATGAAGGGGGTTAAGGCGTCGGAGTAGGAGGGGATGAGTAGGGAGTTAGGATTTGGGTAATTGAGTGCTTGAATCTACGCCCTGAACAACAAGGGAAGATGCACCGAAGACTAAGAACGGTGACATGGATCGTGGATGTGGATGTCGATGTTCGTCTGTATACGGGAGTCTTCTTCACTCGGACTGTAGTCTTTGCCCTTCGAAATAATGTCTCTCCACAAAAGAAACACAAATACTCCAACTCCGCGTTCAGAACTCCCCTCCGATCACATATCGCATGATGCCATCATTCAACCTCCCAATGGAGTTGTGCCAGATCTTGGAAGCGGTCTTCATACAACGTTCGGTCAGACCAGATTCGTTCCACGGTGTGAACAAGCCCAACTCACAGAGTTAATGTAAACGCCCGTGAACATGACACCGATAAAGACCTGCTCGGCCCCGTTGTTGTAGACCCGCACCTCACTCTGGTCGCGGTCGTAGTTGATGGGCCGGTATGGTGGGACCCGGCGGTGAGTCGTGTCCCAGTTGGGCGGGTTCACGGGAGAAGTCGACTGTGGCCTGGCATCTGCTGGGCTGGTGGTGGTGTTGGCCGAAGACGGTGACGCCGCTGAGTGGTGCAGCTCGTAGTCCTTCAGCACATCCCGCCTTGTGCGAGTTTGCGTGGCTGTGGATGTTGACGACATCGTGGTGAGGGACAAGACAGACAACAAACACAAAGGTTGCCCGTTGGTTAGATTGACTACTGTAGCAGGTGGATGATCGCTCATGAGGCTCACCAGCCAGGTGGAATCTTCTGCGGTCCGCCCTCCCTCCGCAGGGGCCGCAGACCCTTGGGCAGCGTTGCATCCGGCGCCCGCTTGTATTGCCGAAACGGGACGGATGGTGGGGGAGGCGCTCTCGGGATGTGGAGGAGGGCCTGCCCGACGCGTCTCGGAACTTCGGCCGAGAGACGATGCCACGTGGGTGTGCGCAGGAAATCCCTTGTTCCCTAACCCGGTTCGCGTCCCCCCCCCGGCAGGCAGTTTGGGGAGCTCTAATCTGGTGGGGAGATACATACGGACCTACCTGCATGACGGCAGAGGAAAAGGAGCTGGAGGCGAGCTTTCCATTCTCGAAATCAACGTCACCTGTAGAAACCCACAACCATGCCGAGGCCATTCAGCAAGATACGGTCCGCCGCCGTTGACGGCAGGGCCCTCAACCCTATCTTCCGCAAAGTCCAGCTCAAGCAGCTGCACGACGCGTTCTCAGAGAAAGCAGCAGAGGTCCAGGATGCCATCGCAAACGACACGGGCCATACGCGAGCCGAGGTGCAGATCGAGTATCTGCTCGCCATGCGCCAGCTTGCCCAGGCCCATGCCGACCTCGACCCCAAGAAAGCCCTGCACGAGGAGTATGCCGTCTCCAGAAACGAAAGCGCTGCACAAAGAGAAGCAGTCGGCATCGTCGTCATCCATCCCGCCAAGCATGCCTTCTTCTCCTGTCTCATGTCCGCGCTCGTGCCTGCGCTGGCCGCGGGGAACTGTGTGATTGTTGAGGTAAGAATGTCTCGCCTGTGTTCTCGTACTCACAGCCATTGTTCGCTAAATCCCCTTCCAGACGGAACAATCCCTCCTGCGCACCCCCCGCCTCGTGCTAGATCTCATCGCCAATGCCCTAGACCACGACATTTTCGACACGACCACCTCGCCCATCAACGAAGCCGACCTCGGCCACGCTCACACCCGCGTGCTGCAAAACGGCAGCGACAAATCCCCTCTCGCGCACCACCTCGTCTCGGACCCGGAAGCCCGCGTCGTCGCCGTGGTCGAGCGCGACGCCAACCTGGATGTCGCCGCGCAGGAGCTGGTTCGCACGCGTTTTGCCCTGCGCGGCAGGTCGCCGTACGCGCCGGACGTGGTACTTGTCAACGAGTGGGTGAAGCGGGAGTTTTTGGAGGCGGTCGTGCGGCATGCGGTACGGTTTGGTGCCGGCGGTGGGGAGAAGGCCGCTGGGCCGAGGACGAGCCAAGCGCAGGAGATCTCGGAGCTGGCGAAGAAGGAGCGTGGGGTGAGCGTGTTGTCGTGGAGCTCGGCGGGGGCGGTGGTGGATGTTGAGGATAGGTCAGTTACTGTTGTTGGTTGGGAGAATTGGCTTGAACGCTGTTACTGATGTCTTTGCAGGCAATCATCGCTGCTACAGCGGAAGGTGAAGGAAGCTTGCTTGCTTGTGCACGCAGTGACCAGCATAGATGATGCCATTGACTTTTCGAAGAGGTACGCGACTCTGGAAATCAATATCAAGTGGATCAACAGCTGACCGGAACACAGCAGCGGGCGTCTAGGGGCGAGCTACATCTTCACCAAGCCTTCGGCAGCGAAATACATCTGCCAGTTCCTCAACGCCCCTGTTTCCTTTGTCAACCACATTCCGACCAGCATCCTCTGTAAGATCGACCACCTCTGTCCCTCCCCGCCGCAAAAACCTCACCCTTTGACACATCCTACTAACACGCCCCAGACCAGCCCATGCCCACTCCATCCACCCCCCTCAACGCCACTACCTACACCCCCTACAACGAAGCGCTCTTCACCCGGCCCAAAGCGCAGTTCGTCGCTGCGCCGGCGCAAGAAACCCTCCTGGCGCGTTTCGCGGGCGGAGCCGCGCCGGAACAGCTGGCCGCCATGGTGCGCGAGGTGGCGACCAAGCTACCCGTGCTCTACCGGCCCAAGCAGGCCGTCACGCACTTCTTCAACCAGGGCATCTTCACTGGCCTGGCGCTGTTTTTGTCCACCGTGCTCGGCGTCACCGGTGTGTGTACGTATTATGGGTTTGGGCTGGTGCGGAGTCGGTTCTTTCAGAGCGGGTTGTAGGTAAAAGGATAAGGGGTGTGGCTGTTTGCGTGTGAAAGAGGGAACTGGAGGCGGTTCTGTTGTTGTCATCTAGGCGTTGGGAGAGGGGAGGTTCTCAAGGGTTAGTTTGCGTAATGGTGACATGTGCCAAGTCCAGCGGGAGCTCAGCAATGCCCGACGGCGTTTGAATGATGTCCATGTCAAAGAGTGTGGTGAACTCTGCTTTGCGGCGGCCTGTATCAACTGTGGCTTGTTGGCAAGCAACAGCCAATCGGAACCACGCACGATCTGGATCGGGTATGGTGTAGCGGTAACATCGTTGACTCTCACTTCTCAGGAGTGACTGCTCTCTCAACAGCCCCGGGTTCGACTCCCGGTATCCGAGTATTGATGTTCTTTTTCCCTCTGTATATTCATTGTTCAAACTTTTCAACAGTGGCTAAATCGGTGCACGTGGGAGGCATGTGTTTGCCCCAGCTTCAGCTTCAGTTCTGTCAACCCCTGTTTTCTACCACCTATTTGTTCGCTCTGAGTTGGCCACGTTTTGATTCTCAAGCAATATGCCGGGAGCCGAAGAAGAAAACCACAGAACAACAATAGAGGACTCATGATTGCGTTTGTCCAAACCTGACAGAAAATGACTCCGACATACAACAAAGTTGCATTATGGCTGGGAGGAAATTTTCTATACACAAGTGTGTGGAATCCAGTTCCACAATGCAAACGGATTAAGCCTGGGATTAGCCCAGCCCTCACCGCTCATTAGAGATGGAGATATGTGGTAGCAGCAATATAATGTCTTAGTTGGAAGACATTCTGAGAGTCAAATCTTTCCGCAGTGTCCCCGCGGCACCTGTTCGGGTAATGATGAGTTGTTCACTCTTGGGCAGCTTTTGCGGTTACCTTAACGTATTCTCCTGTGAATTCTTTCTTTGCTACATGTTGAATTCCTCTTTTACGTGTCATTGTCATTGTGCATGCTAATGTTATTCTGGCCACCTGACTTGCCTGCGGGTCACCGAGACAAGCAAGACTCTTCTCCATGCCGGCTGACCTCACCTGGATTGGAAGAGGTACATGCAATAGCCGCGCAGGAAGCAAGAAAAACCGTTGCATGTGTGATGGGTACGTGACAAACCCCAATGTGACCGAACCAATACAAGGGAAGGTCGACAAAGCTGCAGCTAGCAGCGGGAGGGTGTTGACAATCGGTACAGACATGACAAACTCTGTCTCTTTCCATCCATCACAAAGTCTGGGCGGCATCTGCAGCCGGGCTTGTTTGAAACTCAGCTTTATATGCAGGTGGTCAGCCGAAACGAGACCCAATCTTGAACTTAACAATGCACGGTAAAACCGGAGCCCAATCCCGGGTCTCCCTGTGGGTCGGACGATGAGAAAGCAGGAGGTGGTGATCCAGAGCTGAAGGTTCAAGTATTTCAAGCCCAGCTCACCGCTCGATCATGGCGTCCAGGCCACTCAAGCCGGGCTATTCCCAAGTTACCGATGGGGCTGAATTGCTCTCGGCCACCGGGGAACCGCGATCTGTTCTGGCTGGTCCCGCCCAGTGTCCACGCCCGCCGCCGCCGTCAGCACCGTCAGAAACATAGCAACAGACAGCGTGCTTCTACCGCAAATAACAACTGCGAAAAACACCATCGCGCCAAATACGCAAGACCCTGCTGTTGCAAGCCCGGGGCTTGGCCACATCCCACATCAACTACTGCCTCCAACTTGTTTCAGGAAGACACTCACCATCAGCCAATGTCAGTCCTACCCTATCGCCGCTTCTCTCGGCAATTTTACCAATGCCTTCCTCACAAGGATCTCCGCCTGCTAATCTGCCCACAGCATGTCTGACTCCACCAACACCACCTACAACAAACCGCTCAAAACGTGGATTGTCGAAGACGTCCAAGTGCGCAAGGTCGTCCAGTTTGAACCACCCAGCCGCTCCTACCAGAAGGCGTCCGTGTCTCCCGTCCATTCCCCGGCCACATGCACCACCGAGAGCACGGACTTTTCCACGCCAGGCTCGTTCAAAAATACAAAGTTTCAGACCATGGCTTCCAGTCCGGTGCATCACAACTTCCCCACGCCCCGCGTTCATTCTGAAGTCATAGAACGCCGCGCTGCCCGCCCGAGCATGGACTTACCCCTGCGCGTGCGTCCGTACGAGGGCGACACGGAGCGGCAGGCTCTATTCGAACAAGAGCGCCTGGAGGCGTCGTACCGCGAGGCACGCGAGCGCGAGAAGGAGCAAGAGCAGGAGGAGCACCGGCGCGCCCTGCACGAGTGGCATGCCCAGCAAGCGGCGCGCGAGGCCGAGGCCGCGGCTGAAGCCGAGCTTGCCCGGAAGAGGGACAGGGAGCGGGTTGTGCGGGAGCAGATAGCGCGCGAGGCCGAGCTGAGGATGCAGCGTGAGAAGGAGGCTCGTGAGTTGGAGGAGGCGGCTGTTGCCAGGGCTGTGGAGGAGTCGATTCTTAGCGAAGCGGCAAGGTATTTGAAGGATGTTGAGGAGGAGGAAAGGGAGAGGGAGAGGATGCGAGTTGAGGCGGCGCGGGACAGGATGATGAGGGAGGCTGAGGTTACGGCACTGGAGGAGAGGCTTCGGCGGAGGGTCGAGGGAAAGAAGGGGTGGGACGGAATCAAGACGGGACACGGTGGTTGGCCGGAGAAGGTGGGATTGGGCCAGTTTGGGTCGGGGCTCCAGACGATGGGACCACGCGTTGCCGAGGTGCGCGCTTTCAGGGAGGATGACCACAAGCGTGCGCCGTATTCATCCTCCACGGCGCCTCTCAAAACCAGCTACGGAGGCCACAAGGGGTGGGTGGATCAAGCCCCTGAGCCGACGTGGCGCGACTACAATCCATCACCGGCCAGCAGTCCCACTCTGCGAGGCAGCAATTTGTCGACGGACTCAATGGATATGGGCCTTTGGCCCCGGGGCATCGACATCGATCAGATTGGCGAGGCCGAGGCTCAAGTCTGGCGCAATGGGCGCGAGGATACCCGGGGTTGGCGGGAGACGACCACAGAACGATGGGAAACCGTCATTCGCCGCGAGCAGGGACAGGGGGGATCTCGCCACTGCCGTCAGTGAGTTTCAAAAGTATTGTGCTGCCGAGGATTTTCTTCTGAAAGTGACCATGGCCGGTAACCAGATGCATGGCTGGAGGTTGGGCTGTTGGTTGGGTGACTGTGCGCTGCACGATTGGCTTCGAGTACTGTTATTTGGTTTGCCCTCTGGGATAAATTTGCAAAAGATATCATCCATTCAAGCTGTGCTGACTGTTTTTCCCCCCGCTACTTAGAGACCTATTTCTTGATAGATTGGGCTTGTGGTACAATGCTGCCGTGGGGCTATCAAACGTTGGTCTGATCGCCGACAGACGTGTTTTCATTCTCAAGATCTTCATCAACCACATTGAGACGGTACAGGGATTTCAGCAGCTCGATGCTAAATGGTACACCGTCAGTTGCAGCGATGGCGGCAGCAGTCCGACTCAGATTCGTTATTTCCCTTCCGTTGAGAGCAAAGTGCTGCCCGAGATACGTGTACTGGTCGCCCATCCAGGCTTGTGTATCAGGTAACTATAATTTTTCTTTTTTAAACTTCTTTCTACTCTCTTCAGCGTCGTCCGCCAAATGCGTTCTCGCGTGGCCGCGACTAGGGCTGGATATCGAACCCTCAGGTGGACGCGCGATAGCAGAGCTGGGTCGAAGTCTCTGATCCTGTTCGTGGTGAGGAAAACGACACCCTCGTGGTACTCAAGGACACGCAGGAATATCGACACCAGGCCGTTTCGGTCCAAATCGGTCAGCGACCGTTGCGCGAGAAAGACGTCGGCCTCGTCGATGAGCACAATCGACCGCCATCGTTTGGCGAGATCAAGGATTCTCTGCAACTTCCGCTCGGTATCGAACAGCCGCGACTCAAGCTCCCCGGCACCGACATAGTAAACTGGTAAGCGAACGGACTCCGCCACCGTCTCTGCCGTTGGCACATGTCAGCGGAGATGTAAATGGACGGCTCCGTTCGTGTCTTGCTTACCTGCCGTGGACGTCTTACCCGTCCCAGTGGGTCCGTAGAGAAGCATCACCAGCCCTTTCCCCTTGCGCAACAGCAGGCTTCTCTCCGGTGTACAGTTGTAATGGTTGCGCACCAGAGACAGAATCGTGCTCTTCGTAGAGTGTTCCAGTTCAAGTTCCTCGAAGGCAGACCCGGACCACTCAAAGTCGACAATCTTCTCGACCAAGAAGAAGGCCCAGAGCTTTTCGCTAAACGCAAAGCCGCGGATGCGGGCGGGTGACAACAAGGCTTCAGTGTCCGTCATTTCGTATTCTGCGTTGTTTTCGTATGTCTTCATGCTGTTCAGGAACTCGTTTTCTGTCTGGGTGAACATTGGTTCATCCGGGTCCCGAGACTCTGTAGATGAGGAAAGGCTCGGACGGCGATAAAACCGAGGCCGTGGAAATGCAGGGAACGACCCCACGCTGCTCACGCCCCAAAGCTTGATCGCACCGCTCGGGCCGTAGAGTGTCGAGGACAAGGCGTAGTTCTCTTCCTGGTGTGACCTGTAGTCAAGATACACTCTTCCATCGACCTAGACACAGAGGAATCCGAATCAGTTACGGCGGTTTTTGCTACCACGGAGTCACACTTTTAGCATACGTGAACTGGCACCAGCTCCTCAATTTCCTTGGGTTTTTCACTGCTTGCTCGGTCCTTCGCTACCCACGCCGGCCCGACGTATTGGCGGTGGCTGCTATCCACGGAATGGCGCCATTTCCGCCCTCGTTCGATGAGCTGCCGCGAAAGCTCTCGTCGCTCCACGTCGGGCAGCGCATCGACTGGGAAAACATTCAACTCGGTAATTTTGCGCGCCCCGTGGAATGCGGGTATGTGCAACGTCCGCCGCGTTGGGCCGAAACTGATCCCGTTGTAGTCCCAGGACCAAGCTGTGATGGCACAAGACTCGTTCTTTGGCGTCATGTTGCAGTCGCTGACTCTGTAGCACTCCTGGAAATGGTCGGTCTGGTACATGACAAGCGTCTCCGGCCGGAAATGGGTCCACAGCAGGCTGAACGTGGTGAGTCCCGACGGCGCGTACTTGTTATACTCCTTTTCAAGCTTTTGCAGGTGCACATTGATGAAGTGCACCAACTCCTTCAGGTGCATTGCTTCCACCGCCGTCCGCTCGGGCGAAGCAGCATACTCTCGAATTTCGTGCCGAAACTGGAACAAAGCCTCGTATGGCTCCTTGATCACGATGGGGGTCGTGACTAGGTTTAGGTAAGAGCAGCTGGCAAGCAGTTTCTGCAGCGCTTCTTGGAGGACACGGGATCGTATTTCCAGCTTGTTGGAAACACTTTCGCCCTTGTCATTGATCTTTCGGCGCAGCAGAAGCGCATATTTCGCAAACGGCTTGTCGCGCTCCCTGCCTTTGGCTACCAGGATTGTGGGGGTGATGATAGGGTCGCCGTACTTCCTCTGCCGCTCGGTAATGTCAATGAAGGCGGCTTTCGCACCCTCTTCCTGCCCGCTGGACTCTGCCGATTTCTCCTGTGCCGTCACCTTAGTGGCATGTGGGGTTGTGGGATTCTGGGAACCCGAAGGGGTTGAAAGCTCCGTGAGCTCAAGGTCGTAGTCGGCCACCGACATGATGCATTACGTTGAACGAGGAACGAGGACGTTTGACGCAAAAAGGAGTCCCCGTATCGGTATTAGGCCCAACATGCTCGATGAGCTTCGACTGTATATCCATGGTGAAAAAGAGGTGCAGTGTGTCAGATTGGCAGTCAGCCTTATGCATTCCTGTGGCTGTGTTATTTGCACCTTGCGTCAACTGGGACTGGGCAAGAAATTGACGAAACAGGAGGGCACCATCAGCGCGGCCTGGAGGCGCAGTGCATGCTTTTTGACTTCACGAGGCTTCGACACCGAGGTGGATGGCACAGCCACGACTCACCTTGTGAGCAGCATGTTAATCAAGGTAATACCCTTAGCAGCCTTCAAGCGACGACTCTCTCTCTGCGCATTGATTGTAAGTTTGATGTCGTCAATGTCAAAGAACATTCGCTACAATGACAGCGCCGGTCGTATTGGACTTCGATGCCGAGATCGGGGGCCTCGTCGAGGCCGCGGCATCCAGCTTCAAAAAGCAGGAACGCGAGGTTTGGTGGTACTGGCGCGCGCGGAAATCAAACACAGCGTGGGTGTCCAGAATGACCCGAGATGACTGCAAGTGTACTTCAAGCTGAGCAACTGAAACGTGTATGCGTAGCACGCCCCCGTAGTCAATGCCGCGATCTGGGCACGCCATCCCACGTGGAGCACGGGTGCTTCTGTTCTGCGAGGACGAGATTTTCGACATCACCCAGAACCATAAGAGGTACCAATACGGCGACCTGGTACTGAAAGATTTGCGGAAGTTTGATGATTGTGAGCCCTACGGCCTCTCGGAGGAAGCGCATGTCAAGCTTCTGCACCGAGAAATTCAGAAGCTGGTGGCGACGGCTTCGCACGATGGTCCGGTTCTGTTCAGCAGCGATGGACATCTCAAAGACGTCAGAGTCGAAGATTTCCAGGACGTACGGAATGTTTTGGATCAGGTGTTCTGCAATCTCGCCATTGTACAACATGACGTGGAGCAGATTGCGGTTGAGAAGCCCTGGACTGGTTCCTTTGCCCAAGCCCTGGAGGGCTTCATAACCACCCGACGACTGCTTGTCAGTCGCTACAACATTGAGGAGGACTTCATCGAAGGCAGCCAACCAACTTTGCTAGAGCCCGCGGAACGGAACAAAGCGCTGTACCACGCCATTGTCGACTACCTCCTTGGGGCTGTGGCGCGACTGTGGGTGCGGTCGGCCGCCGGAAAGTACTGGGACAACCACATGTTTGCGGTCCTCGCTGCGTGGGCCGTAAAACTTAAGGTCATCGCTGTTGATCCGACGAACGCTGCTGAAACCTCACTAGCCAACGGCGTGGACATCGTGGACCAAGTCGGCTCGGGAGGTGGTGCCAAGCAGCCGCTGCGGTTCCGCGTCCGCATCGGACAGGGACGGGATGCTCACATGAACGAATACGCAACACTGAACGGACATGATGACATTCCTGCCAGCTATTATCGCGAGAAAGTTGGTCTCCGACGCATCCTCGAATCCCTGGTGCAGGGGGCGATCCGGGCCATGCTGGATCAGAGATTCCGCCCGAGCAGCCCGATCGAGTCCTTTGAGACCTGCGGGCTGATTTACCGAACCGGCCTGGAAGATGTCACCACGGCAATTCACCATGATCGCTACGGTGATATTCACTGTTCCTGTGACCCGCGACACATCAGCTTCATCTACGGAGCTATGCTGCTCTTCATGCAGAACCTGGACGCAATCCGAGATCGCGCCGACGGGAAGTCTCACACACCCAGCAACTCCGACGTGGCTACTGAACGGCAAGATGTTGGCGCCACGCTTACGTGGAAGTGGCAAGATACGCCCGCCCCATCAGAGTTGCGCGAGGGTTCGCTTCATCTCACCCATATCGACGATATATTTACCATTGCTGTGGGACAATGCCTGTCGACCGTTTACACGGCTGTCCGCATCGACAATGCGATCTCCTTCATGTTATCGGGGGCCCGCGAGGAGCACCCCGTCCTTCAGTTTGAACTAGCGCCTCGATCATTTCAGGCCATGCTTCATTTGCGGACGGAGGAGTTTCTTCGGCGCCAGCGATCCCTCGCGAACGCACGTAACCGCGACCCTGACGTACGCACGCTGGCTACTATCCCTGTGCGGCACAATATCAGACGTAAGTCGGCCATCTGCGTCGTGTTTTGCTAGTCACTGACATTCCTATACAGCGGGGACCAATTTTGAGAGTCACATGCAGGCGACCGCGTCCCATGTGGCACACGAGCAGACCGTCTTTGATGACTATCGAAAGCACAAGCAAACGATGGAGGAGTGGGTCATCGACGAGGATTCTGTCACAGTCAACTGCCGGGCGTACGTTGTCTCCGTGGTAGCGACCGCCGCCTTGTTCATATGCGGCGCCATGGCCATACCCTTCTGCGTAAACGACAGGATCCGTGGCGTGGACCCGTTCCAGATCACATCGTTTGCCTGGATCCTGGTCGCCTTTGCGGTTGTTCTCGCCAAGTCTCGTTTCGTCAGCGAATGGTCGTGGCACGACTTCCTCCGTGGACAAATCATCTGTTCCAGCATTCGCGACCTACAAGACGTCAGTGGCATCGATCCACAAATCATATTGATGTTCCTGCTTTACAGGGGAAGAGACACCATCCTCAAGACGAAAGGACCTTATAACGGCATGTTTCTTTCCAATACTGAGGAACGAGGGCAAGGCCAATTCGCCATCGACGTGCCTACCAGGTTATCCACTATGTACGCCAGCGGATTCATCGTTCTGAAGATGTTGAACGAGGACGGCGAGCACCTTGTGGTTGTTGACGCACGCAAAGGAGCTTCCGAGTCCTCTGCTCGGAACGAATGTTCCGACGAGAAGCTCTGTCACCTCCGACTGGACCAGGACATGGCGAAGTTAGACGACTTGCATTCCGATTATGGCAGCGCAAAGCCCAGCAAGACAGAGCCAGTACTGCAACTGCGCATGGAAAAATTTTGGATGAAGAAGATTGTTGGCTTTTATATTCGTGACGTCAAATTCGGTTATGCTTGGTCGGTCATGATGGGGGTTTGTTTGCGTCGAGACATTAGGACCCAGCTCAGTTGACTATGTATGTAGGAGGTAGTAATTTATCTCTCTTGAAGTTTCATTGTATCGTCTTCACAAAAGGAAGCACCTTGCTCATTGAGCCCTAGCCACTGATTCGGTGGCTCTGGTGTTTGTGTCGACGGCGGGAGAGGCGATCGCCGAGGCACACATCAGGCGGGGGCAGCGCGTTACACAGGGCACGGAAGCACCACGGAACACGCCAAAGGCGTGTCTCGCTTCGCGGACTTGCTGGCAGTTGATGTTGACATATCCAGCGGAGGTATGTTAAGGATGTCAGCGGCTTGGAACGGCCCGGGTGATTGCGCCCCTTCGAGGTGGACGGAGCGACACCAATCTGGCGTTGTGTAGCCCTACCCTGACGGCGCGACATTGCTTTAGTCTATGTGGTGTCTCCCCATCATGGGGGCGGCATATTTGTTCACCGACACATGCACTGTGACTGGGCGTAAGTCCAGCCACTTACCCTTTTTGGTGTGGGAAAATTGACCGCATTGTTGCATCCGTGCCATCCTGCATTCGGAGGTAAGGCAGCCCGCAAGGCACTACATGCAGACCGGCCAGCTCCTTGGGACTTGCAGCAGTCCACTGGGAAGGTGGGTGTGCAGTGAACGACGGTACGGAGCCTTGTCCACGCAATCCGTAAAGGGTGGCGTCCCCATTTTCTGGATTCCAGGGCAGCAAGAATCTCAGCATCGCTACGTGCTGCACACTCGAAGTTCTCCAAACCGTGTCGGCGGTCCGTTACATTGTTGCGGTCGGTTCTCGAGCCCATATGTGTCCCATTGAGCGGATTGTGCTGGCACGAGTTTCATTCGATGGATCCTCTCTCCATCACGGCGTCGGCAATCACGCTGATTCAAGCCGCGGGCGTTGTAAGCACGAGACGGGGTTCAAGTTTTCAGAGTGGACATGCTGCTTCGGCTAGCTGACTTAGGGGGCATGGCACTAAAAGGTCAAAATGTCGCTGCAACGCCTGATACATTCGCTCAAAACGGCCGATTCTCGCATTACGGACCTTTGCAATGAGCTAGCCAACCTAACAGCATGTCTGGAGACAGTGGAACGTACACTGAAAGGGTGTCGTCTAATCGATGTGGCCTACGTGGACGAAGACCTGTGGAGCCAGAGCGAGCTCTGCCTTGTTGACTGCCACGTTACGCTCAACGAGTTAGCAGTGCTGATGGACAAGATAAAAAACAATCCCGGAGCAAGAAACTTTGGGTGGAGACTACGCGCAGCTGTCGATCTCAGTATCTATGGCCCAGAAATCGTTCTCTTTAAGGACAAGATCCACAAGTCCAACTGGGCTCTGCAAACCATTCTCAACACCATTTCCGTGTGAGTCTTTAGTCTTCTTGTGTGGGCGGATGAACTTATATGCTGACATGGCACTAGATCCCTCTCCATCCGAAGCAATGCCTCTCAGGAAATGGTCCTCTTTGAGCTCGGCAGACTCAAGACATCTATCGATGAAGCCCTGTTGGAATCGCGGCGCCCTCCCCGGGGGTTTGGCCACAATCTGGCCCAAGATGGGCGCGTTGCCCGCAACCTGTATAAGCTCGCTGAAGCAGCCAGTCAATTTCATTCTGCCGCCAGTTCTACCGCAGGCACCATCCGCAACCGACGCAGGCCTAACGTTAGTTCACTGGATGGATTCCCATCCTACCGTCGCGAACGTGTGGAAACCTTTCTCAGGTCCGCTCATTACCATGCTGCTACCGGTGATAGCACAAATGCTCCGACTCTCACAACACTGCCAGGACCTATCCGCGGCCTGCGGTCGCCACCAGTCACTAGTTCTCGACCTTTTCGATTTGCGGTTCCACCCTCCGCGGCGACTCCCCGTTGGTCTGTTGTTGAAGACGATGATGACGGCGAAGCGGAATTTGAACAGCAATTTCTTGACGGCCTTGAAGATCTTGCCAAGGACAGCATCCGGCACAAGCAGTTCGACAAAGCCATTGCACTCCTTCACGATGCGATTCAGCGCAAGGAGACAGCACGCTCGGACAAAGGAAACATCCGGCGGTTGCAAACTCAGCTCGCGCTCTGTCATTTCTTCAGGAATGACTGGAAGCAGGCCGAGCCCATCGTTTTCGCATTGGCACGATCCGTCGACCCTCTGTCACACTTGATACCGGTGGTCTGGACAATGCTACATGCCTTGGCACTGGCTTATCTGTCTACGTACGCGTTCGACAGCGCCTTGAGCATGTGCAAGAAAGCGATACAGGTTCAAAAGCGGTGGGCCAAGAGCAAGGGCTTGGATCGACGCAATGTCAAAGGGTGCGCGGACACAACAGGCCTGCTTGCCACGATCTTCCAGATGAAGGGCGACTACATCGCCGCCGAGATCTACCGTCGCCAGGAACCCGAGCACTTCGTGTACCATCACAGCAGCAACCCTCGCGAGTTCCTCGCATGCCAGTGCGAGCTGCTCGAGGGAGTCCTCGGGGACGACTTGCCAGACTTCTGCGACTACAATCCCGTGCACACGCTGCTGGGATTTTATGAGCTTTATGGCGGCAAAAAGAGTGTCGTGCTGACGAACTCAGTACAGCCTCAACATAGTACTGCACCACGAGCCGGCACGCACAGAGGAGGCGACAACCCCTCTCCCCTGAGGACTCGTCGACATCAGTGGGAGAGGCTTGAACTAGACACAAGTAAGGAGGTTGTCATCTTTCCATCACATCCCGTCGACGAATCGGGCGACGCGGATGACGAGGCCTCATCGCCGGTCCAGAAAAGACCTAACGGTGATGGAATCCGAAGGAGAGTCACCAGGTTCCTGAGCACGCGACGTGGCCAGCAACGAGTATCGGAGGGACGAGACGTGGGACCAACCCCTGGAGATCCCTCGTCGAATTCCCCATTACGACGCTGGTTCAGAGGCGGCGGGAGGTTCAACGTCAAGCGCGTCCAAACCGTTTTACGCAAACGGTCGAACGGCGACACGGCTTTTGCGTCCGACCTGGATAAGAAACGTGCCAAGACCTTCCGCGTCCTTAACGTACCCTCCTCCCGCAATCCCGTATCTACGTTCTCCCTGAACGAAAAGTATGCTCCCTTGCTTGACGGCAGGTCTATATCAGCTCAATCGCTCTTGGGGTACCACGCCCCTGAATTACCAGCAGCCACCGACACGACTCGTGGAGTCCCGATTCCTCTGGAACCTGCAGGGCGGGATCGCGACTGTAGCGATAGTAACATCCACACAGGCAGCGGTTCCGGAGAAGGGCACCCACATACGCCGATGGTCTGTACACCTAGACGACGCATCACGCCCCCGGTGGAGCTGCCGAACAATGAATCTCTCGGCACCGACGAGCAGCAAACTTCAGAGAACCTCATGGTGTTCCGTATGCTTCACCAATACTCACTAGTACCTTTGACAGAGGACGACCACCCGTGCGAGTCTGGCCAGTTGTCACACTTTGCCTTACCTTCACAAACCGTCTGTGATGAAATGACTGCGATTGAGGCACGTGTCGGCTGGCTAGACAACAAACCGGAAATGGCCAGGGTTCAACCGTGGATCAGAGAGCTTGTTTTCGAAAGTGAAAGTGATACGACGCCTGAAGTTCCAAGTGGGAAGGTTAAGAATCCGGGCAGCTCCCCAGTTACCAACGCGACGGTGAAACTAGACACTACCCACGTGCGAGCAGGCCGGGATATGTTCAGGCGGACAGCACTTCAAGTCGATTTAGCAGCAGCCGCTTTGCCAGAGTCTCAGGCCACAGCCTTCTCCCTAATCGCAAGCCTTCTCACATCGCTTGAGTCCAGAAAGACAATGGATGCGATTAGGCTCCAGCATACACTCGCACTGGAAGCCAAATTGGCTCGGCTCGAGAAATGGAGCGCCGACAGCTTGCTGTGTAACGACCTCCAGGCTGTCATTAACCGCATTCGGAATCCGGTAGCGAGGCAGAACGAGCAACAAGACTCCGGATACGAGTCAATGGAGCGTGACAACTGCTCTGGAGACGACCAAGCCAAAGGAGACAGCATTATGGAGAAAGGGTCGCAGCAATCTCGGTTACACGTAACACGCCGCCAGCCTACAGCTACCAAGATCCAAACGATTACGTCGCAATTCTCGTGGGAGCCTATAGCCAGTGTTGAAGATTACGGCGACGCTCCCGGCCAGGCATCGTCCCATGACAGTCCCAATCCCGCGACAGAAGACCACGGTCCGCATTCGGAGGACACCGAAAGGACACAAACAGACTGGGCAGTTATGCTTGAACACGGGGCACCATGTTGGAGACGGAAAAATGAGCATTGGTAGATTTGATATCAACGGGGCTGGTCACTTTTGACTTCTAACTGGCTGGTGATGCAACTGATGAAGGGATGGGCTTCCTTTCATCAGTGTCGGCATGAGGTGCTGTTTAGAAAGACTGGGTTGTTGTCCATACATATCTGGACAGATATTCAATTACTGCTTCAATCAAATCTCGATTCCGCGATATACGACCTCGTCTAGCACCTACGAACCTACGAACAATCACTATCATGTACTGCTTTCAGCTAGACGTATGGTCATACACTCTGAGCATTCCAGTCAAGTTATCTTCTACATGTATGTATGTGTGCTGTGCTCCATCTGCCGCGGTGCCCTCGATTCTTGACTTGCCTGTCAAAATCTCTACTGCACTTCAGGTGTGACTTATCTGGGGTTCTATCCAAGATAGATCCCATGAGGTCACAAAACCTACCCCTCTGGGCTGTTGCCAGCTCCTTTGTCAGCTTCGAACGCCTTCAGATCCGAGCTCACAACACTCAGCACCCTCGCCGTGCCCTCCGCCTGCCACTTCTTCAGCAGCGCACCCGGCCCCTCATTGCTGTAGTCCTTCGCACTAGCCTGGTCCTTGTGGTACTTGACGCGGATGAACTCGCTCTCAGCAGTCGCCGGATCCAGCGCCAGTGAGACCAGCGACTTGAGCGTCAGCGTCTTGGGCACGAGCTTCGGGTGCCACTCCATCTCGTGGCGGAACTGGATGAGGTCCTTGTCGTTGGTGACGACCTCGTGGCCGCGGCTCTTGGCCTCGCGAAAGATGTACGGCAGACCGAACCACTGGCCGGCGATCGTGTAACGGTCGTCGGCGTACCCCAGCTCGTCGTTGTACACGGCGTCGGGCGTGTAGCGCTGCATGCGCTCGACGGTGGCGCCCATCTCGTAGAGCGAGATGATGTCGTTGACGAGGGCTTGTCGGGCGGGGGATAAGGGGAGCGACTTGCTTGGGTTTGGGGTGTAGTCGCCCGTGGGGTCATTCTGGCGCGGCTCGAAGTGTTTGCCTGGCAGCTTGCGGTCGGTTGGGAAGTGGATCTTGCTGCCTTCGCTGAGGCTTTGTCCTTGTGAGGCGGCAAGCGTCGCTGTTGTCATCTTGGCTGTCCGTTGCACGAGTAGTCGGAGCATGTCTACTTGGGACGGAGTAAGAGACAGTGGGACTCAGGACTCTTATGCAAATGTTACAAGAAGACGTGGTGCGGAATTGTTGTCAATGACGTCTTCGACATTCGCTTATGTGGTGTATTGGCTTACACTGGCAGTCCACAGACTTTCACCAGTCTGCGTGCACCTCACCAATTGCTCGCCGTAACTTGCTGACGCACAACACCTGATCAGTCAATTTCCGAGGTGCTTAACCTGGAACCACTCAAGTCGAGTTCCGGTCCAACACGCTACTCCTCCTCCTCCTCCTCCTCATCAACGCTCTTCTTGGCGTCGCTAGGCTGGGGAGGGAACTTCAGCTTTCCGTCAGCATCCGGACCCCACCCACCATATCCACCCGCAGTCCCGAGTCCTCCAAACCCCGTGGCCTGTCCCATCGCGAGCTTGCCAGCAGCCTGGTTTCCAGCAACGTCCGGACGATCCTTCGACCAGTCCTGCAGCTGCTCCCGGTTCATTCCAGTGTATTTCTTGAGGTCCTCGTCCGGAATCCTGACGTCCCGGTGCGTCTTGCGGTCGCTCCAGCGCTGGTAAAGTGACTTCTTCGTCTGAGGGCTCGCGGCAGCCGCCTCAACCGTCTCAGCGGGCAGAGGCTTTGCTGTTCCCAGGGACGTGTCGTTGTCCGTCATCTTGCTGGTCGCTTGCTGCAGGGTGACGTCAATGGTTAGCAAGGCAATACCCGGTACCAACGACGCGAGATAAATGGATTGTTGAACGTACTAAGATCTATGTTCAGTGCGGTGCGGTGTTGTGGAAAGAGCTTTGGGCGTCAGGATTCAGGAGAACACTAGGGTATTTGAGCTGGAGGGGTTGCGTGCGGACACATGGTCGCCCTCCACCTCAAGGCTGTCTGCCCATGGTTCCCGGACCAACCCGAATGCTGTTGGAAAGCCCGCCAATGAACCGAGATCTGCGACATTCCAATCTGCGACATTCCAACAAACAGCAGACCGGACTATGAATCGTCATGCGACCTCCAGGCCGGGACGATTGGCGGGGGCTGTACATGTGCACAGCCACCCTGCGCACACGGTCCGACTCTGGGCGAACCAATAGCCTCGGCTTAGCTTCCCACCTTGATACCACCCTTGGTGTGCTTTCTCGGTGACTGTCAAATGAAAAACATGGTTGGACGCCTAACGGAACGGATCACCGCAGCGGAAACCGTGCCTCGCGAGCCTCGGGACCTTACATTGAAGGGCGTTCAGCAAGCAATCCAGAGTAGGAACCAGCACTGCCCATCATGCAGGCCTTGCCCGTACCGTACGTGCGGGGTGTTGTGTGGGTGTCCGGTTTTGCAGTTCACTGATTTCAATCTCATGACACATTGAAGACGCATCATTTCAATTCCTGGAGCAAATCCGCTCTCGGGCATCATTGGAGTCTATCTGCTCTTGAGGAACAGTCTTTGACAATGGGGATCCAGATCATGCCTGCTACTCCCAAAACCACCAGCGACGTCCCACAGAGCCGGTAGATGAAGCCCGCTGAAGAGCTGTCATCGTGCTGTCGAGGTCAATTTTCGTACGCGTGCTTGACCTAACTGAGGCGTTGCCTGTGGCGGTGTGGTGGCACTTGGTACACGACCTAGTGAGGTTGGCCGCCGGCGGCGTCACCAGCAAATGCGTGGACCTGGATGTGCACGAGACGAAGGAATACTCTGTCGTGGTGACGGTGTAGTTGGCGCTGGCGGTGGCCCACTGCGTCTGCCACACAGTCGAGGCCGGCGCGCACGACGGTTGCACGGGAGCGCCGCAGCCGTTGCTCTGCAGCGTGATGGGGAAGCACTTGGCCTGGCCGAAGTTGGGCGACACGTAGATGTTGTACTCAGCATCAGTGGCCGGACACGCGAAGAAGATGGCGGAACCGTTGTATGTCAGCGAGTTGTTCGCGTCAATGGCGAAGCGTTTGTAGGAGCCGCGCCCTGGTCACATTGGAACTGCGTTGTTGGGGGATCTACATGGTGTGTTAACATGCTGTTGGGCCCATTTCTGGTCATGGCTTCACGTACCTGTCACAATGCAGCCAAACCCCTTGGAGTCGGTGATGCCGCCCTCACTGTCGATGCAGAAGGTGGCCGTATCGTATGTGCCGTTCAGGCGGATTTGCCCATCGGCAAGTTGACCCGCGGGACAGGAGAAGTCACCTTCGGAGGAGACTGTAAATTTGCAGCAATCGGGACTAGTAACGTTGCTTCCGGTGGCTTCATGAGTGCTGCTGGTCAGGAAACCCGCCACCGCAAGAATGAGACTGGGTAATCTGGTGACGATGGTGAAGAAAGTTTGGAAAGAGGAGCCTGATTGACAAAGATGACGTAGAGGGTAGTTTTGGAGGTTAGCTGCTCGAGAGTCACTGGGAAGAGGGATGTCGTCAGCTTTATGAACACAAGAATACTCAGAGCATACTACGCATGCTGCTCTGCTCACCTGCAGCAGACAATTTCAGACCTGAGCCCTTTTCCGAACGTTCAGTTTCCGACCTCCGTTGTGCGTCATAAGGCAACAGTGAGATACAGTTTGATCCTGGGCGGAAAACAGGTGCACCCGGGTTTTCTTCTCATTAAAACATGAGCAATAAGTTCTCAGGCTCATATTCCTTGTTTTCTGTGCCGCTCTTGCCAACTTGGACCTCGGTGAATACCCGATGAAGGCCGTGTGACCAATCTTTTTGCTGACTCCAAATTCACACCAGATCCGGTCCAAACCATGATGCTCTGATATAGGCATGTAGACGGTACTTGCCTTCAGACTTTAGTGTTGATGTCAGATGATTGGTCTGCTCGGGGGCTTCCAGCGATGTGACCAACGGAGGTGTTGTGCGAGTCCGGCTCCGATTGAGCACACCGCCCCGGGAACTCGCGGCATGGCTTACTCGATTAGTATCTGACAGGATTTTCTGTGTAGTGTTGTTCGGCCGGATCAGGCTTGCTTCCCGGTTTTGGTCAGCGGGATGGACTTACACATCGATAGCACCATGTCAAGCGAGCGAACGCAGCTGCTTTCTTGGGTGTCGGTGCGCACCGTGATGAGATAGGGGCGACATCGAGCTGGCCATTCCTTCTTCTACCGGTGAACTCTCACTTGTTCGTTTCACCCCATGCGACTTGCTCAGTTAGAAGACAAATCCCCCAACTAGAACCTTGCTTTCCTCCACATACCAGACCTTAACCACTCTCTCTTAAACACCTCATCCATTCGTATTGACGACAATGGACGCTGAGCGAGTGTTTGCAATGGCTGCCATCTCTGAAAACATGAGCTTGGCCGTCCTCAGAGACATCCACGCTGTTATCCACTGCCTGGAGAGACATCTCGAAGAGTTCGCACAGCTCCATCCAAGTCCCACGATTGAGCAGACTGCTTCACCATGTTTGCTGCACCACCTGGAAATCACGGAACCCGAGACAACACGGGCCTCCAAGAGCCCAAAGGAACCTGCGGAGACCTACACAGATGCCGTCTTGTAGCTCTACAACCACTTCGAGTTTCATGGCACCGATTCGGAGCTTGCTCCACCACTCTGCGCGGACGAGCGAAGCACGGCAGCCGCTTCGTACGCAGGCGAGGTCTCAAAGTACGGCATTCAAACGGACGGCATTGACAACTCGAGATCCGTCTCAATCTACTCCCCACGCCCGTCGCTCCAATCATCAGCACTGCGACTCGACCTGGATTCCAACCCATCTGTTCCAGCTCGCAATCCCGCACGACTACAAATGGACCACCTCAACGAAGGCGTTCTGTCACCCCGGACAGACTGATTGGCATGAAATGTTTCCCGTGTGGAGACGAATCGCCCCCGACAACAGCACGTTCCAGCAATTTGATGTTTGAAGACCCGCATCCCGCAAGCACCGCCCAAAGCCCTGCACCAAGCGATTCTCTGCGCGGCATGAACTTCTTCACAACGTCGGAGCGTTCTTCCGGAAGGCGCACGACGTCGGATCGTCCGTTCAACGCTCATTCTCGAAGAGATACAAAGGTAGCTTGGAAGGCATCAGAGAGAGGGTTCGGCCCTCGCGGGGTGACAAGTCGTGGAGCACCAACAGCGGCGTTCTTTCTGCTCAGCTTCCCTATCGAGCAGGCGAGAACTCCCTGCAGGCAGTTCCAAAGTTTTTTGCTCTTGTCGGGCGCGCAATGGTGGAGCAGCAGTTCAGGGGGCTCAACAACAGGAGTTGATGGGGAAAGACGCGGTTTCATTCAAGTCACCCAAATAACTGCCTGCTCCACGCGCAATGTCATCCATTTCGTATGTATGTTTACCCATGATTCTTTGCACTCGTCGTCAACATGGCACGTTATCATTCCCCACAGCCTGATAGAGTCGTGTCATTGGCACACTCCTCTCGATGATGCCTGTAGATGAAAACCTTCCAAGCTGCCGCCCAATTTGAGGCACCAAACCTACTACCTTAGCCAGCTGGGCAGAACCCACAGCAACGCACATCTCCAGACATCGAGTTTAATTCACTTCGCAGCGTACGGTTTACAACTGTGACCGAGCTTGGAAATGGTTAGTATTATTCACCAACCTTGGATCAGAATGAGCAAATTACCTAGGTGTTTGAGGATCCTGTGGTCGCACCTACTTGAGTGTACCCAGGCACACTTGTCAGCCTATCGGACCGCTCTACCAAGGCCTCGAACCGCTCTGCCAAGGTCCCTCGCAAAGCTATGTCGTTGTATCGCTCCTCGTAACCATCAAATTTATGCTTGGCGTCAAGGATAACAGACAGTTCAACCAGCCCCCAAGTTTCAAGGATTCGCATTGGCACACCTGGGCAGCGGTCTTGACTGAAGACCGAAGCAGTCCGAGAGGTTGTTTTGTCCGGCCTCGGTGGTGGGCATTCGAGTACCGCAAATGCCGAAATCCTGTTTTCGAACATTCCTAGAATCATTGAACGGACACAACCCGCCTCGTAGATGGACAAGCACGTGAAAGTCAAACGCTAATGCCAAAATCCCGAGATCTTCAACGCAAACCCCCCCCTGTCGACATTTTGTGAGAACGTATTACCAAGTCCTTGTATGTCAGACGGATCCTAGGTCGTACGAGGCGTCAAGTCTTATGAGAACTCCGATATAGGGTACAAGTACAGTGACATAAGGCATGCCATCGGTGACAAGGAGTCTCCGAGATCACCCGCTGGGACCGGAGTTGAGCATGAGACTCCGTCGGGTATGCTGGCGATGGAATGTCCACATATATAGAAGATAGAAGATATCAAATGCTTGACCTTGAAACTGATGAGCTAGCCCTGACCATTTCTCGCTAGTTGCGCAATGGTGAGAGCCTACCTGAGCTTGCTTGAGCACAATGTGGACCAATGCTTGTTTCGTTACCTGTGCGTTTCTGTCGCTTCTCTTGGTTGGTTACCCAAATGATTCGACTGCTCTGTTATCCCACGACTCCACCGACAGATGCGCTCCCGGCGAGTACTGGTGCCAGGACCGGTGCGGCTTGGATGCCTTCGGCGATAATTACATGCTGCCCAACTCCTGACGGCTCACACAATCGTTGCGGCGCCGGTATATCTACCCTGGAAACGGTTTCATTAAAAAAATGACGGGATGTATCAAGTCGAACGTTGTGCTGACTTGGTTGTATTTCATCCGCTGCCTTTACGGATGCTGCCCAACAGGAACAACCTGCAATGCTACGGGTGGCTGTGACGCCTCAGAAGACCAGCACCACCTCGGAGGCAATGTCACTGCCATTGAGCCCAAGCCCTCAAGCTATGCTTCATGTCAATCATCTTCTCAAGTGACGTCCACAACGACTCTTCCCGCGCCGTACTCCTGGATGGCTATCATCTACTTGACCACCACTCTCGAACTAACGACTTTGTCCTGGGACCACCATGGGGCTTCCATCTACTAGTGGGAAGGCCCCAGGAACGACATTGGCCACAACAACCCCCGTCAATTCTCCTGGAATGACCCTTCCGGCGACTACATGGACTGGGCCGAGTGGAGAGCCCGTGGTCTCCAGCAATTCGGTGATCATCATCAACGGGACGGTCACGATTCTTGTCCCAAGCGTCACAGCTGCAACTACAGTCACCACGGATAACCACACTTTCATCTTTTTCCCGCCTATGTGTGGTCTCACTGGCGGGACATCTGGACTCTGCCCCACGATCGGGCCTTCAGGAAGCATCCCCATCACAACCCAATCCGGCGGACAAACGATTAGTTATCTCCAGCGGCAATGTTACCCATACTGGAACCAACACGGGCAACTTACCGTCTTCAGCGACGACTATTCCAGCTCCTCCTCAAGTCACAACACTTCCCGGGGGCGAGCCTTTTACGTTGCCGACTGTGACTGTTCCGACTACCATCACGGCCAGCGGTGTCAAAGTTAGCGTGCTGCCTCCGCCTCTCCTGCCACCCTGGGACACCACGGGAACTGGTGTGCCGTCTCTAACGACGCTTCCAAACGGAGAAACCTTCACCCTTTCCAGTGTGATAACGCCCACGACCATCACTACAGGTGGCGCCACATTCACGGTGCTGCCCTCGCCGTCACGGACCACTACCGGGTCTGGCCAGCAACCGTCTGTGACTACGCTGCCTGACGGGGAACCGTTTACCATGTCCAATGTAACCGCGCCCACAACCATGACCAGTGGAGGAGCCACGCTCACGATCCTCCCACCGCGATCACCGACGACCACCAGAACTACTCAGCAGCCGTCTGTTATCACCCTGCCTGATGGGGAATCTTTCACCCTTCCCAGCGTCACCGGGCCCAGCACGATCACAACGGGCGGACAACATTGACCCTGCTGCCGACTACGACGGCCTCACCAACCGCCACTAATCCGTCTAGTACCTTCGTCCCAATCGTCACCACGCTTCCGGATGGAGAACCCTTTACCTTGCCCTCGGCGACGCGGCCAACCACCATCACCACAGGCGGGGCAACCATCATGATCTTGCCTCCAGTTCCGCACCCCACCGAGAGTGTCACCGTCCTCCCGGATGGCGAGACATATACCTATCCGTGTGTGCTGGGCCCGGCGACTACCACACTCGGCGGCCAGACCCTAACGGTGTTGCCCGGTTGACCGTGCTTCGGTGTACCCACGACGACCACAACAGCTACCACCCAGCCTCCGCCACCTATGGGGAGCACCACCGTTTTGCCCAAGGGCGCGACATTCACTTACCCATGCGTCTTGTCTCCCTTTACCACGGTGTTCGACGGCTTCCCGGTTCCAGTGCTCCCGGGTTTGCCATGCACCGGTCCGACCACCGCGCCGCCTTCTGTTACATCCACCACCGACCAGAGCCTCACGACATTTACGACCTGGCCGTCTGGAAGCTCTATCGTACCCGTAACAACCACTGTTGAGCCCCCATCCGAGGAGACAAACGGCCACGCAAAGTCTACTTGCAGGCTTTGGTTCTTCACTGTGAGTCACAGCATCCTTCCGCCGCTTGCAGTTTACCCCTTGCGGAATATTGCGGCACCCGCTAATCTCGTGGGAAGACATCCACATTGGCGGGTGGGAGTGGGATCTCCCACCGAGGGTATATCCACCCTGCCTCGGACCGGGATCCTGCTCTCCCATCAAGTGGCCGGACAACATCCAAGTCTCTGGGTCGATTGGTCCTTGGCCTTCCATCACGTCAGCATCCCCCCTCCAACTCTCTCCCATCTCAAGCAAAGAGGCTGGGAATAACTGACCAACCCATCGCAGTGTCGGAAACAACCACAAACTCACTTTCGCACCCCAGCCAAGCGACTGCGTCATCACCTTCGGCACTCTGGGCTTCACCACCACCTCGTACGCCGTCTCCGCCAATCCAACCACATCACAACCAACGTCCTCCGCCGTCTTGTCCACTACCGTCACCTACCCGGCCTGCGAGGCCACCTCGACGGGCGCCACGACGACGGGCGCAACCACCAGCACCGCGGCGTGCACGCTCGTTCCCACAACTCGGCCCGCCGGAAGCAGCAGAATGGTCGGGAATATTTGGAGATCAGGTCGACGGAGATGAAGGCCACGTTTTACTTTTATGGATACCAGATGCACAGTGACGTTGCGGATCTGATTAGGAACCAGACCAAGGTATACCTTCTCCTTTCCGCTCTGTTAAATATCACGGCAGCGGTAATAGCCACTCTACCGTGGAGACGACTCAGTGTCAGTTACTAATAGATGCCCTGCCCCAAGCAGGTCGCCTCGGTTGTTGAGGTCAAGCCGGGAACGGTAACCGATTTCTGGGCTGACGATGACTTTTCCGACGGATCCGACCCGACTTCTGCATCCTGGAGCAACACCAATCGTTCCCCTTTCCCTGCTGATGACATGTGACATGCTAACGACAGCCTGTCCGGCCGTGACATTCACAAAACGGAGGTGGAGCGAACCAAGAGCTTCAGCGCCTGGGAACTGTCCCAGATCTCGTGCCCCCGCAACGAGAACTGGGGTGCAGTGCCGGGTGAGTACCAGGATAATGTGGTGAGCCCCCAGGGCACGACCGCGAGGCAGTACAGCGCGTTCTGGGACTCGTCGTCCGGGGCGGGGACGACGATATTTATCGTGACTACCGACTCTCGCATAGCACACGTCAACGAACCGGGGGTCCCTAATTACATATATATTCCTCGTTGCTGACCAAACACACGCTGCCCCCCAGGAATTCTCGGAGAATCGGGCAGCTCAACCAAACATTGTTGCTGCAGACCACAAGCCGCGCTTTGACGAGAGTGTAGACGCTGCGCACGGCACCGCCCATGCTTTTTGTTGTTTACTAATTGCTGGAATGGCTCCTAGAGCAGTCTTTCCTGGACGTCGGTAACGACCGTCTGGAAAACGCACAACTCGCGGATAGCGTTCAGCACTATCCGGCGCGCTTCCGGGTGGACGGGACGGTGCCAAATATGATCCTGGTTGGGCTGCTCCGACAAGAACCGCCGCCGCCTCGTCGATTGTGCTTGGCATGCGGCAACCGCACCTACGCGCCCGGCGGGCCCAGCTTGGTTGCTGGTCCTGATGGAGATGACAATTACACCGTGCGAAGTGGTACCTTTATGAGTGAGTTAAGGCGGAGCATTGAAGCAACTCGACGTGGACTGACCAGACTTCTTTCCAACGACACAGCTGCCCCACGCGTTGCGGCCTTGGCAGCCTATTTTCGTGGTTTACCAACGACTTGGGGGGTGGGGCAAGGGCAAGGCTCAGGAACACTGCTCGAACCCCGGAACGTGAAAGCTCTTATCACGAACCTTCACGGGAGATTCTCGGAGAGCTTGACGGAAGATATGCCAACCAGGCAGTCGTACCCTCAAGGGTCGACCCCCGAACGGGTGAACGTCGTGTGGAACGGCCAAATCAATTCACAAACTGCTTCAACCCGCCCGGAGGGGCCGTCAAGAGACAGGATGACGGCAACAGTTCCATGTCCTGTCCGCTCCTGCCTTCGACTCTCCAGGATCTCCCGCTCGAAGGCACCCTCACCAAACTGCCGCCCAACGCGCCGGACCCTCCCCCCCCCGATTTGTCAACCGCCACCACGTCCAGCACCACAGGGTCAATCACTAATAGCACACCCACTGCCACGACCAACACAACGTCTACTGCTCCCTCGAAAGCCACCGACACGTCAACCACCGAACCGCCGCCCATTACCCTGACCGGCCTCCCCGCGCTGTCGCTATGACAGTCGCGGAACGGGGAAGGGCATCAGCTGGTGTGTGAGGCTGGCGGCGTGCAGACAAAGTGTCAGATGGGGAACCAGAAGGTGGGGAAGTGCTTTGGGGCGACGTACCAGGAGGATGTGGTGAAGTTTGACATTTGGAAGTCGTGAGTCAGTAACACAGTGGTAGGGTTGTGTTGCTGTGCTTGGGGAGACCCAGCCCCGGAGATCTCTGTTTAGGTTCATTCGTGGGATAGTCGTTCTCGTCTCTTGTCCAGGGCACAAGTGTTAACTGTTACGCGCTGCGAGAACATTCTTGAGAGGGTGTGCGTTTCCTGTCTCCGCCTATCATGCTATCATCTGCTTCCTCCGAGAGAAAGCTCTTGTCTGGGTAATGTCACCGGTCGTCGTCGGCCTGAGGGCAATGCAGTACCGGTATAAGATGGGCGAGGTGAGTGCAGGCGGCTGTTGAGGCACGGTCAAGATGGAAGTGTCGGAACGAAGCCGCCATAATGGCTGCATTCAACGGACCTTGGTGGTTGATTGGTGCTCGCACTGCAAACCCTCCTTCTTACCTACTTAGCAATCTTCCTTGGGCATCGTCAGCATCGTCAATCAAGCACTTTTACCACCTGTCTGCAATACTGGCTCGTTCTGTTGAATCTATTACTTTGGCTCTGAATAGCATCATCCCGCGGCTGTCTCAGCGGTCGTTACCATTCGGGTTCTGACAGGAAGACGCTCAACCGCCGCCCACTCCAAAGATTGGGCCTGACAGGCCCGCACCTCGCGGGTGCAGGACTGCATTGAAAATGCAACATGGCCAGCCGCCATGGCGGGAGCAATGGACACGACTGGGCAGTTCAGCTGCCCCTGTGATTCGGAAGTGCGGTCCAGTGGCCCCGATCGACGACCCGATTGGGTGGCTTGGTGTGACAACGTTCCCTCATAACCATCAGATGCGGCCTGTAGTGAGGGCCTGAGCGCATCTGCTTATGCAGGCGAGATGGCTGTTGGCGTTCAAGATGCATTGGTGCAACCGCACCGGGTGCGGTGCGTCGCCTCGAACACAACATGAAGGTCCTGTCGTGTGTTGAAAATATGTTAAGAATGGATGATGTCCACCTTCATGGGACTTTTCCTATCTACCTAGGAAACGTAACTACCTAGTTGTCCGTGTCAAGTTCAGCACCTCAATCACGATGGCCAAGATTGAGCAGGTCGTGGCTGATGTGCCTCCGTGGCACGCAGCGTCATGGAAGCACTTCCCCTTTCGTTCCGCCCTCTATCTCGTTTTCGCTGTTATTTCGGCCTTCGGGTCATTGATCGTTTTGCACTTTGTTAACGGGCAACCGGTGGAGAACTGGACAACCCCGCCAACAGTCTACCTTTCCATTCTCGTCTTGGTGGCCAGATCGTCCGCCGAGGGCGCGTTCAAGCACGGTATCGATGGCTTCTGGTGGAATCAGCTGCTTTCAGAACGTGGAACCAGCCTGCGTGACCTGCACCACACGTGGGAGTCTGGGCGGACCAGAATTCCGCTGCTCCAGTGGCACAGGCCATGGAACTTGGTGAGGTCTGCCGGCCTGTCCATGCTTGTTTTGGGAGCTGCCGGGCCGCTGGTGCAGCGGTCTTTGACAGTCGAGCAAGCCACGCATACGTCGGAGCAGCAGGCAGTGCTGCCGGTGCGCATCGAGCCCATGTGGAATCTCACCGTCATCAACACGAACGGTCACAAGGGCTATACGTGGTCCCCGCCCATGTACCAGCCTGAGTTCGCCAAGATCGTTGTGGACTACACTCATCGAAAGCCGCCTTTCCTGGCCGGCGGGGGCTTCTGCAGTGGAAGTTGCGATGCAAATGTCACCGTCGCCGGCTTCGCACGCACCTGCACGGAGCGACACACTTCGCCCGAAGGCTTGCCTTATCTCTGGCCTGCCCAGAACATGGTTGTCCAGGACCGAGAGTACAAAACAAATATATCGGTGTACTCGTGTTCAACTATGGTGTCATCTACCAACTATTCGTCGGCCTCACCGTGTGACTTATTTCGGACCTACTACCAACTGGCGGTGGAACTGGACTCTACCGACGACTCTTCAGCCCTCCTATACACGTCTTACGTGCGGCCAGACCCGCGCAACGACTCGCTCTTGGTACAGCAGTGCACATTCTTTCCAGCCTTCATCAGGATGGCCATCGTCATTGCCAACGACTCGTCGATTGCCCTTTCCGAGCGGCTTAACCCGCCACTGGACAACATTTTGGAGTTCATTGACCCGCCAACCAAGAAGGTTGATTCCAATTTCTTCTTGGGGGGCTTTCTGCAGGTTATGCGCGATGCGTATGAGGGATACGTCATCTGGGACACCAACGAAGAGTCCAATATGGTGCTTGGGAGTGGCCCGCGTCTCTATGCTGAGGCGGCCAACGTCACCAAGCCACTGACGTACATCAACAACCAAAACATGCTGGCTGTAGGGTTTCGAAGTCCCCTGGATGATTTCACCAATACGCTGAACGAGATGACACTACGATACGCCCTCGTCGACATTCCGGATACCGACGTCGCCCGGGTGGCCGACAACGAGAACTACATACTGAGTTACATGGACACCCGCAACACATCGCTCCCAAAGAAAACAGCAATGTCGAAGTCTCAAAACGTCGTCCTGGTGCAGTCCAGAACCGTTCCCGTGTTCCGCGCAAATTATGCCTATGCCATAGCCGCCTCCTCCATCGTGCTGCTGGCGACCCTAGCCACAGTCCCGCTGCTGCGTGGTTGCCGGCGCGCTGGCCGTAAGTTCTCAGTCAGCCCACTGGAGGTGGCCAAGGCTTTCAACGCTCCGCTTTTCGGCGGCGTGGCAAGTGGCGCTCCTGTTGAGACAATCGTACGTGTTCTTGGTGGTCTCAGGGTGCGGTATGGAGAGGCTCGGGGCAGTGATAACTCGCCCACGCGTGCTGAGGTTGAGGAAGACGTTGACTCGGAGTCCGCCAACATGGTTCAGGGAGGTCATGGGCAACGAGATGGTACTGGCAGAAGGCTGATGATCGAATTAGTGGATAGGGTTGTCTCACCGAAGAACGGTGTTAGGTATACTAGGTAGGGTATGAGAGCATCTGTGTACGCCTCTCTGGTGGAGGGCGAAGAGCTCTGTTATGCTGCTCGGCGACAAGAAACTTGTCTCGAAAAAGTGTGCTGGAAAGGCTTTTCTTTTGCCCTTTCTCCCCGATATGGAGGCGACGTTTATGAGACGGTGTTATAAGCGTACAACTAGGTACGTTTCCTAGGTAGATAGGCAAGTCCCATGAGGTGGACATCATCCATTCTTGTACATATTCCCAAGCCAAAAAAGAACCATCATGTAGTGTTCCAGATCGACGACCCAATTGGACGGGTTGGTGTGACAGCTTGCAGCCGACCGCGAACTCACGACCGCCAGATGTTAACCCTTTTTTTTCTATCTTGCTCGATGCAAGAACTTGCGCGCAGCCGGTTTGTCACATGCAATGCATCCGGTTTCACGGCACCTAGGCAGAACCTGTCACATTGCTACCAAGTATCTTGCACGTTCTCTCGTGCTATCGGTGGATTAGCAGTACATGAAATCAGAGAGATTGCAAAACATTCAGGTTCGATAAGGTTTTATGTACTTCCAATTTCGCTCGGGTTGAGGCCTGTCATTTTGCATCATATTACCTTGACCCAAATACCAGACTGCTCTGCCGGCACCCATCTGACGGCCTCTCGTGGTGGCGCTAGGGAGGCACCTCGTCAACGCGGGACGCCACGTGTGACTGGTTATCGAAGCAACGGATGCTGGATAAAGAGCCGAGCAGAGACATACCACGGCGCTAATATCGGCAGATTCCAGGGCCGGCAGATTTGGATCGGTCAAAGGGCACTTTACCGGAACGAAGCCGAGAAGAGCGGGTCAGAGCCGCATGAGGCATGTTAGTTTGTACATCCCCGACCACGGCACCTTATTTGCTGGTTTTTGAGCAATATCAATGGCAACTGCACCGCTATTGGCCAAGTACCACTTTGCCATTCCTCGGAGTCCGGCAAGGCAGGATATTGGGTGGCGTGCCACTAGCCAAACCTGTTGTTCTAGAAGCCGACATAAGACGGCTCTGAATAAACTACACGGCTGGTCTCAGGGTTTGCCCCATCCTCCTGGCCAAGGCCACCTTAGCCCCGCTTCGAAATGAACGGTTTGATGGCTCTGCATGCTGGGCAGTGGAAGAACGGGACTTGAAAGGCTCCGGTGGTGACTTGAACACCCGGTGACCAGGGACTACTTAAAGGTAATGTTCAAGCACCTGGCCACTTGCTACGCTTCCTGAGCGTGACGCTTCAAACCACACTCTTGAAACTGCAGCAACTCTGCGTGCCATCACGATGAAGTGGCTCTCACTCGCCCTCGCCCTCGCTGGCCCGTCCGAGGCGGCTCTGCGCTTTGGCTGTTCCACAGTCAGCATCCAACGCCTTGACCCCCTCGTCGAGCCCGGCAAGTTGCCCTCGGCCCATCTGCATCAGATCGTCGGTGGCAACGCCTTCAACGCAACCATGGACGGCGACGTCTCACAGCGGGCCTCGTGCACGACGTGCACCTTCTCAGAGGACTTCTCCAACTACTGGACAGCCGTCATGTTCTTCAAGCACACCAATGGCTCGTACAAGCGCGTGCCGCTCATGCAGAACACAGCCCTGCCGAACGGTATCAACGGCGGCATGACCATCTACTACACCCAGCAGGACTTCAACTCCAACGGCAACCAGAAAATCACCGCGTTTAAGCCGGTAAGCTGACGAACTTGCGTGACTCGCCCAGTCCAGCAAACTTACTCCACGTGGTGAACAGGGCTTCCGCATGACGGTCGGCAGTCCGACTTACACCGCGGCGGCCGGCTCGTCAGGCAACCCCGGGCTGCGCTTCGTCTGCCTCGACAACAAGGGCACCCGCTTCCCCGAGCTGCCCAACTTCCCGACCAAGCCCTGCAAGGGTGGCATCATGACGGTGCACCACTTCCCTTCGTAAGCCACCCTCTCTCTTTCAACCCCTTTACCTCCTTGTTCCCATGCCCAGCATCACTACATCTAAACCATCAATTCGAACTAACCATCTCGGAAAACCATCACAGATGTTGGGACGGCAAGAACCTCGACTCGCCCGACCACCAGTCGCACATGTACAACACAGTCAAGGAAGCCTTCACGCCCGCGGGGCCCTGCCCGTCGTCGCACCCGGTGCGCATGCCGCAGGTGGCGTACGAGACGCTCTGGGATACCACCCAGTTCAACAACATGTGGCCGACCGACGGCAGCCAGCCGTTTATGCTGAGCTTTGGCGACAAAGTCGGGTTCGGCACGCATGCCGATTACGTACGTTGGCCACCACATCCAGTTCAACACTCGTTGTGATGATGTTCACTGTGGTTTGGGGTTGCTGTCCGTCGCGTGGCGCAAGGTTACGATTTCGACATGGAGGCTAACGCGAAGCAAATAGGTCTTCGGCTGGAAGGGCGACGCGCTGCAGAAGGCCATGGACTCGTCGTGCATGTTCACCGCGTGCGAGAACGGCAAGCCGCTCAAGAGCCAGAGCGTGGCCGAGATGAACAAGTGCGCCGTCAAGAGTATGGTGCATGAGGAGATTGATGGGTGTAAGTGGTTGTTTCCTGCATCTTTTACCCGTAACAGTCTTCCCCACGGGGCTTGGGATAGTGACATGCACACGCGCCCGATCGTCTCAATAAACCAGAAAAGGAAAGCACACTGACGCTATCAAACCTCATAGGGCTGCCAAGTCTCCCTGGCCAGGCTGGCATGTCGATGTAAGATGGGGATGGAGGTGCGTAACGTTGGGGTAGGTTCAGTCGGGTGGTGTCCGGAGATTCTGGAGCCAGGCACCTGTGGGTATGGCTCAATGGTTGCCTGGCTGTGGTACCATTTTAACCTACCGTGTACTTGCTCTCTGGTTCATACCAAAGTAATGATGGGAGCCGTGGTCCCTTTATGCACCGGACGTGTCCACGAAAGCCCCGTGTCTGAAGTGTTCAGTCCCAAACCAAGGAGCTTACTTGGTACTATGCGGCCAATCTATGAGCCCAACACGGCAAGGTTACTCCGTTATTTTACCTCCAGGTTCCCTCTAACCTCGTAAGCAAACGTGGGGCATGGTCACGGCGCAGATGCGGCGTGTTACTGAGTGGGCCTTATGGGGGGGCCATGGAACACCAACACCGTTGCAATCCTCCACCCCGACCCTTTCAACCCCCACCAACCATATTGATCAGTTGGCCTGGAACAGCAAAATCTTACTCAGTTCCAACCCTTGCACCGCCTTAAGCTTTCAATTCCAGTTGATTCCTCCCGCATTCCCCATCATGGCTGGACCAAGCATAGAGAACGACGCCTTCTTTCACGAGCTCCCGCCCCTCCCAGAAGGCTGGGACTGGAAGCGGTGCGAGACCGCCGCAAAGATGGATGTGTGGCTGGACCTGTCCGAGGAACAGCGAGCTCTGGTTCACGCGCACCGCGAGGCGCGCCTCGCCCAGTGGCACGCCATGTGCGGCGCCGACGACGCTGCTGCGCATCGTCGCCGTCAGTTGGAGCTGCGGATTGTCATGAAGCTGATTATGCCGTCGCCTCCCGGGGCAACGGCGGCAGCTGCCACGCCGACAGCAGGTGGAGTGGATGCTAAGGATGATGATGAGGAAGAGGAGTACGAAGATGGTGATGTAAGGAAAGAATTGGCAAAACTCAAGGAGGAAGATTTTCACTTGCCCGAGGAGCTGGCCGTCCTCGAACACTTTGGCATACCGCTGTGGCAGCTGGGTATGCCGCTGTTCGAGATCGCGGAAGTCATGCACCGCCAGAAGTGCGAGTATTGGGGGTTCACAATATTCCGGGTGACCGAGTACGGATCCGCGGCAGCACAGGCCCGGTGGGACGAGTTCTGGCGGCGGTGGAACGGGATGATGAAGGACCGCCTGGCCGAGCTGGTCGGGGTTGGCATCAAGAGCAGCAGGGTCTTACAAGACTTGCAGGAGACGGATGAGGGATATCTGGCGCGCTTCAACGAGATGTACGTACCCGCCATGGCGGGCGGCATCATGCGAAGGTGGTCGCTCGTACTCCGGGAGCATGAGGAGCTGGCCGGCATGGGCGCGCAGGATGTCAGGTACGTCTTCCGTGAGATGTTGAGGCTCGACGAGGAGGAGGATGAGAGCCTGCCAAACCGGGTGCCTGTTGGGGTGGATGCGGGGCTGGCTCTGATGGTGGATGAGAGCGTGGTGAGCAGTTTACTGGATGAAGGGGAGGGAAGGAGGCCGTACATCATCGGGGTTCTGAGCGACATTGACGACGACATTCCGGAGGAGGCCGAGGCGGTGCACTTCAAGATCGCGTTGGAGTCTGTGGTGGATCTGTGGCGCCAGATTCAGGTGCAACATGTCTACGGGCTGGTGCCACCCGAGGGGAAGATCTATATCAGCCCTGGCGTGTTCGAGGACGACGCTTAGCTCACCGCGTTTATTGCTCGACTTAATCGTCCCCTCTTTAAACAAAGGGGTTGTCATGACCCCTGGCAGGGCTACTGCAGTGTGGACCGTCATGGTGCCTGGCCGCCGAGCATAGCCCGAACCTGGAGAATTCGGATGTCAAGACGGCGGTCGAGAGGCCTTGCTTTCCAGGCCAAACATCGTGGTGCCATACGTCTCCACTAGATAATCCACAGCGCGGTGTGGGCTGCTACTTAATGTTGCCACGACCGACTTGTGGTTGGGGCCGGGCGCGTCTCTGCTTGACCGGCAGTGACGCGGCGAAGGTGGCGTGCCGTGCTGTGCCTTATCGCATGCTGCTGCACATTCGCGGCGCAGTGTGACGACAACCTCGTCTTGTCGAGCTCCCGGGGGACTCAGCCTGACAAATCACCTTGCTCCTGCACCGTGAAAGTCGGGCACCCAACCATTGACATTAACCCATATGTACATGTGACGCGCCCGCCTCGTCGCGGTGTCGGCAGAGAACAACAGGCCGTGAAGATCCAACGGGCCGACCGCGTCGCCATGTCGTTCCTGTCGCGCGCGTTCGGGGAGCTGCTGGACAGTATCCGATGTCTCGACCATATCTACCATGCAGGCAAGCGAGATACCATGCATGCAACATCCAAAAAAATATGCACAGAGAAAAGAAAATGCTAAACCGAATGCAGCGCCGTCATAAAACAAGAGGCCGTATCGTAAATGCTTCGTCCAGGCGCCGTGCCCAGTCCAGAAAGCAGAACTTATGGTCGTGAGAAGCGGTGGCAAAAAGAGCCGGAAGACCGATCGTCGAGTTCATACGCGTCGCATCGACGAGCTCGCCGCGGGCGTCAGCTGAGCAGCGCCGGGGAGACCACCATTCCGGAACATCCCCAGACCGATCCATGTATACCACCCATCGCAAACCCTCCCTTCTTACTCAGTATCCCCTGTCGTCACCAAAGCTGACCCTCCTCCTCCACTCGGCCTCCTCCCGTTCCCTCACAGTGGGCATCGCATTCCCACCACCCACCGCTCCCTCCATCTTCAAGCTCGACCCAAACCCAGGCATCGACGACCACCTATTAAGCCGCTTCTGGGTCTTGCTCACACTTCCCACCCCACTCCCCTCCACCCCACCGACCGCCGGCATATTCCGCGGCGTGCTGCTTCCACTGGTCGGGGAGCTAGTCGCGCTGGCGGTGGTGTTGGTGGCGATGGATGCGCTGCGGGTGGTGCTGGCCGACGCGGATGACGAGCCGGTCGTGTTGGGCGACTGGTAGATGTACTCGCCGTCGACGTAGACGGCGTTGGAGACGAAGGTGGAGCGGCGGTTGCGGCGGCGCGTGTAGCGCTGCTCGAGCCGGAAGAGCTCGATCTTGGCTTGGATGCGCTCGAGGAGGTTGAGACCCATCGTGGGCGATGTGTGGATTTGTCGGGGAGTGTGCGTGGAGGGAGAGTGTGTGTCGAGCTGCGCAGCGCTCGCGGATCGTCAGGCTGTGGGTGTGGTGTGGTTTGGGAGGTGTTTGCTGCTTCTTTTCTTGGGTTGTCGTGGAGACAAGCCGACGAGGTGTGACGTGATGCTCGGCGGCGGGTGGAATGTTGCCGGGTTCTTCAGTTCTGAGCTTCTGGCGATCTGCCCGTGGACCAGCGGCAGGCGTTTGGGATTGATGCGCGGTGCGTGGGCAGGATCGACGGCCGCGGGAATTTTAGCTCAGCCGGGTCTCGAGGTTGTGTAAGGATCGACAGACGACAGCGTTGAGCAGCAGTTCGATATGTGTTTGTAGTGTAAGGAGCGACAGGACCAATTGGAATCTGGCAGAGCGATTGTGGGTTTGACGAAGAGTCGGGAGGCTGGGGAAGAAGGAGAGAATGGACGGTCGACGTTCAATCAGTCGAGAACTTGGACCGAGGACTGAAACGGGAACGACGCAATGCGGCAGCAGCTTGGTGAAGCGATTTGTGTGGAGCACCAGGAGCAGGCCATGCCCTGAAGAGGAAGAGGTGAGAGGCCGGTGGGGGTCGCCTCCACAGCTGGCATCCCGGTTGGCTCGAGCCATCTCGACGCTCCACCCGCTTCCAGGCCATTGTCACCCGAGGCTTTGGGTGCGGTGCGGGTTTGGCGTGGTGAAGAATCGGCTGCCCCTGGCTGTTTTCCCGTTTTCCCCTGGCGATCGCAGATGAGAGAAGCAGCGCTGCAGGAGCACTGGCCTCCGCCGCCCTCCACTGGCCTTTCAGAGCACGAGGGGCTGGGTGAGAAGTGGAACCACGCAGGGGCTGGGCAAGGGTCCGGCACGAGGCCAAGCCCGCTAGCGTGCAACTTCGCATGCGACCATCAACTTTCCAATGTCACCATCGCCCAAGGCGGAAAGCCCGGCCCTCGCGTGGAAGTGGGAAGCGGGGGAAGGGGGAGCCAGAGAGGGGACACGCTTCAGGCCTGCGTGTTGCCGAACATTCTGGTGGAAGCATTTTCCGAACACTAGCACACGCATTCCTAGATAACAATGGATGCAGTGATTCGAGCAGGCCCCCGATTGCCCGCCTTCGGTTACCACGAGCCTAATGAAATCCGCGCACAAACGAGCGAACAAAACATCGCCACACGGATGCGTGCGCTTGACAGCGATGCCAAACGCAATCGCCAGCTGGCCGTTATCAAGCTCGTACTGGGGATGGCTAGCCGTCTGCCGCGTTTCTCCCGGGTAGAGGTAAGCCTGCGGTCCGTCTTCCTGTCACGGATCCATTTAACCCGAGGTATGCGGCTCGGGTTATTGGCGTACGTCTACCTCATACCTAAGGTACCTTGCCTGCCTTAAGTACCTTAGTCTGTTTGCCGTGTGCGCGGCAAGTGGTAGAGTGAAATCTCGTCTCTTAACCTCTAACGTTGTCCTTGACCCGCACGCGGGGTCGGATAGATAAAGGCTGGAGAATGCCACTGCAGCAGTAGTTCTGGCATGGGTGCATTTGCATTTGCCCTGTCGTGCATAACATGGAACCTCAGTTAATGGACGGAGGAAGAGCCGTTAAGGCCGCCATGTGCTATAATCCAACCGGCCGCTCGCTTTGTTCCAAGAACCTGCGTGTGGTGTAATTGCCCTCGGCGGCTCGTCAACTGACTGCGGGCCTTGCAAATGAGGACATACACTTGAGACTTGATCCGACTCTCGCCACGGGCCAGTTTGGAGGTCTCAGGTTCGAGCCGAGTGTGCAGGTGCTATTTTTGGTGCTTGAACTTCGCTCCAGCCAAAACGTTTACTTAGCACCTGAAACTTGAACATCAATTCATTCTAACGGCGAGACTTGCGTTGTTCAACAGATTGTAGTTCGGGCTTTGGAAACTCAGATCGGGCGAGCTGATTTACTACTCAACAATATCCCTTCTCAGTCCAGCCCGCCGGCACCCTCCCTCGCCATCCGGCTCTGCTGTTCGCCATCTCCCTGGGCATCCCCATCAAGACTGGCTCCCTTATCCTCCGGTATCGTCTCCTGAGTCGGCAGTGCGCGTCCTTGCCTCGGTGAGCCGATTGGAGTCGGCGGAGGCGGCGTTCGTGGCGGGCTCCGGATGCGCAAGGAGTCGACTTCCCCGCTCTCAGAAGCCTCGCGGCTCGAGTTCGCCGCGTCCTCGCCAGGATCGGCGTCTTCTTGGTGTCGATGCATCCACGGAAACCGCTCTGCCTCGTCTGCAGCAGTCCACGTGAACTCCATCTCGGGACTTCGTTGCACAGCGGCGTCAATCTCCTTCCACATGTCTTCGAGTTCGGGATAGTCGCCCACGGTCCGGACGTCGCGATCAGGCGGCTTTGTGGGCGGTATCTTGCGCTCCCAGGGATCACGGAAGATGTGGTGCAGCGCGATTGCGTCCCATGGATCATGGCGATGTCTGTTCGCAGAGGATGCGAGGATAGGAAACGGCGACGGTGTGGTGTCGTTGGCGGAAAGCAAGTAAGAGATCATCCTGTCAAATTGCTCGTCTTGCAACCTCCACACGCGGAAGGTTGTCTCCTGCCGGCCAGAGTGAAAGTAGATGTCTTTACACTGCTATGTTGAGTCTCAGACAAGCCGTGTCAGAGGTAAGGGAGTGCACTCACCTCTATTCCAGACTCGCCTCTGTCGAAAACGGCAATGCCTCCAAAAACACGATCCTCGGCCCAGTACCCAGCCACGTCAGCGAGGCCATGTGGATATTGCTCGTAATCCATGTAATTGACGTGATAAAATAATGTCGGCCGTGGCTCAAGCTGTTCTGGACACACATGACGGCCGTACTCATCGTCTACCCATTGGGTCTCTCTCTTCCATGACACGACGGAGGCGATGTAGTCCTCATCGTGCAGCTTGGTGTCTGACTGAAAAAGAAGGACAGCAATCTGGTGTATTGACGCCGCCGCAAGCTCAACAAGACGCATGCTGAAATCGCGAGAACCAGGCGCGGCATTTTGATACCGCTGCATAACCTGGTAACAGTTCAGCATTACAGGTGGGGAGATGAGGATCAGACGGCCGTACCCGTGAGTCGAAAGTCAACGCATCCGGTTCAGAAACGTCCCGGAACGCTTTGAGCTGCTCCATGGCACCGTCGCACAAATGATCGTGATTGATGAGAGGGTGCCCTTGGAGCAAAAGAGAGCCACGCATATCCCACACGGTGTCGACGAGAGGCAGTCCGTCAATCAGTTGGGCAAATGTGATCGCAGCCAGGTCGGTCGACAAGAGGTTACGTATTGCGGAAATGAGCGGGTGATAGTGCTCTGGATCGAGAACTGCCGCCGAAATCTTCGGCGGTTGCTCCATCCTGGTTGGCGCTCCCTGTAATCGTCCTGGAATGGATTCCTAAAATCGGTCGGTGTAGAGTGCTTGCAAGTGTGCTGCTGTTTCCCGTTATTTTTCTCGGATTTTCGCAATGGTAAGGTATGAGGCCGAACGAAATCGCGAACTCACAGCTCCCTCAAGTTCCAACTGATGTGCCCGGCACGTTAGGCACCCCGTTGAGGTTAGTTATTGGCTATCAACCGAGCCCTGCGTTCAGCCCTGTGCGTTCCAGCGAATGAAACGAACAACACCCGCGCGCTTCTCGTGCAGGCAGAGCCCCAGAAGTCGCAAAAAAAGGGATGTGTCTGGCATCAACAAGTGTGCATTCGCCTGTTCCAATGCTGAGCCGCCATCACATCTTGCATGTGGACGCAGATAATGCAGGAGCTGAACCAGCATGGCTAAAAGAAGCATCAAGCACCAGGAGCGCTGGTCCAGCCAATCATTTCTCACCATGCACGCCGAACTGCTTCTACTCGAGGCCGACCCTTGAGCCTCGCGTTTAGAGATGCCCAACACTCCAACGATCGCTCCTGAGCCTCATTCTGACAGACCAGGCCGAGGTAGCTGCTGTGTGCTGCTTATGTCTCTCGTTATGGGACACACAAACATTGATAAATAACGGCCACCCTCAATCATCCTCTTAGCCTATCCCAGCAGCCATCACCAGCTTGGAAGCCATCCCTCAACAATCACTTCAGTGCACAATCTTTGCCTTCAAAACTCGTAGTGTGCTCTACGGCAGTGAGCGTGACCAGCATACTTCTGAGGTTTTCCCTGGTTTCTCTGAACGTTTTCAGATCCTTCATCCTGGACTGGCTTGCTTCCCATCATGACCTCAGACATCAACGGTCTTCAAGTGGTGGTTCCCGCTCCGAACGGGGCGTTTCAACACCTACAACCTGGAACGACCACCTTTGACTGCACCGCGGCCGTCGCCAGCTTGGCCCTCGACTTGCTGGAATGGCCCTCGACTTGCTGGAATGCAGATCCAGCATCTTGGCGCTCAAGTCCATCACTCGCGAGACAGCAAAAACCCGCCAGCATGTGCCGGAACTCCGCAACCTCAAGGTATCTGACATCGAGCCCATTATACACCAGTATTTTCGCTCGGTCCGCGCAAGCTTTCCGCACATTGTCGTGTCCAGCCGGTATGGTATGGCCGACAAGAACGGCCGCACCAACAAGAGGGACTGTCAGGGAGCGTTCGAGCCGAAGACCGCATCAGTGATCGAAATCAATGGAACAATAAGAGCATTTCGTTCCTGGTCCAGTGTTAAGTTGACTGACACAACGGTCTGCAGCTCATGGACCGGCTGGCGGGTGCATTGCGCATTCTCCGGACGGCCGATTCGGAAACAAACACTCGGCACTTTCGCAATCTTCTCTTCCGTCTGGGATTCACTCTGGCTCATGAGCTTGTGCACCTGTACATCCTGTTCTTATTGCGCAAGCAGTTCCAGCACACACCTCCCCATCTCACGTACGGTGGCTACGGAGACAGCGAGGCTGGCGAGTCGGGGCGCTACTGGGAGTACATGTTTCTTGGCGGTTTCGTTGACATGCGCCACACCGCCGAGGGCATGGAGCCGTTGCATTGCGGGACAATCACGGCCAGAAGTGCTGGCGGCTCAAGACGGCCCCGATCGACGGTATTCTCGACCGCAACTTCAGCAAGTGGCTTCAGCCCTCCACGCCGCTCAACGATCCGGAGCACCCCAAAAATCTGGTGACGGAGCTCCTGCCCACATTTGACTGGAAGAACAAGTTCAAGGATGTATTTCCACCATCAGCACACACCAACCAGGGGCCGCCGCAACTTCTTCCTGCCCAGATCGCTTACCTCACGGGAGTCGAAATCATGAAGACGCCCAGATACCGCATCCACGGGGAGGACCTGCGCAGGTTTGCGCTCCAGCCTCGCACTCGTCTCCGACACGCCGTCTCCTCCTCGTGAGAATGACGCCGTTTTTGCTTCCGTCGCTCTGCATCTATGTCCTTCTGCTGGAATCGGTTGCTGTCCGTAATCGGAGGTCACAATGATGCTAGGCTTCTGTGGAAGAGGGGGGTATGTCTGTGCTATATGACTCCCCTTGTACACTATGGCTGTTGGATTTGAGTCTCCAGAGGTTTTTGGCTTCGGTGTCTTTGCAGTTCGTTGGTTCGGTAGGCAGTGGTCAATTTACGTATGTCACGGAACACAGGGACATGGCCTTGAACTCTGCTTGTGGACTTGTGTCTGGGCTTGGATCTTAAACAGGCGGGGCAATTGAAACCCTCAGAAGGGGTGACTGCTTTTCATCCCGCTCGTGTCAGTCAGACGCAAGACCAGCCTACGGAACCAAGATCGTGGTCTGTGTCCTGTATCGTTTGTCCAACTCACTCACAAACGTCTCTTTTCTCAACGCGAAGAACGTGTCAACGCCGGTAGTCATTCTAGTAGCAACCAAAGGGACGCCAAAAGAAGGCTTGGATTACCGAGAAGGAACGACATTGGCTTTTTTGACTGCGTCCTGGGAGTTCTTGTGTTCGCAGCGAAGGGGCAGTGCCAGGAACTAGGTACATGGCAAAATATCAAGTCAGACTTGAACATCTAAAATTTACCATCTTTGCGCTCTTCAGAAGCGCCCTGAACGGTCGCGGTGTCTAGGCGTTCACTCAGTCGAGTAGAACCCCCAATCACAGCGACAAAGTGGATACACGGAATGGTTCGGCCGATTAAGTTTAGTTGTGAGCGAGGTCTGCACTACTCCGTACTATCAAAAGGATTGTAACACAACCCACTCCTCCAAAACGACTCCCGAAACCGCTGTTGTTGAACTCCTGCGCCAAAATCGGCCATCGCTCCCGTTGTCACAAACCGGACCCAAGACCTCCGCCCTTTGTTGCTTCAAGTGTCATCCACTATCTGCCCAGCTCCAGTCGCCCTTTCGTGTCTTGATCAGGGACACAGTCAGAACGCCGCAAACCAACCTGCTGGCGGGCCTATCAAGCCACTTGCTCAAACACTGACGCCCAGAGTCACGCAAGCAGAGATGAAAGCGGTAAGGCAGGCAGTGAGCTGCGCCACCAGGGTGGTGATGACCAGCAGGCCGATGGAGAGCACGCCCGAGAGGCAGAGGTTGATGAGCAGGTTCACCACGATGCGGATGCAAGCGGCGAGTTGCACGACGACGGCAGCGAAGACGCTGACGCTGACGCTCGCGAGCAGGGAGACGTGGATCTTGAGCAGGATGGAGGCGCAGAGGTTGACGATGGCGATGATGGTGCTGATGCACGCCTGGACGTCCGCGTTGACGAGCCCGCCGAGCGCGATCTGGGCCTTCAGGTCCACGCCCAGCTGCACGATCAGGCTGACGATGGCCTGGAGGTCCACGACGATGGCAGCCGCGACCTCGGCGTCGATCTTGGCATCAACGGCAGCCTCGATCTTGGCGGCTGTTTGGGAGACGGGGTTAGATGGTGGAAGAGAAGGACAGCGGAACAAGTTTCGAGTACTTACTGATGTCGTCGCACTTCTCCTGCACATGGTGGTAGCAGGTCTGAGAGATGTCGTTGAGCTCACCGCCCCTCACAACCAGCGAGGCTGGTTCCGCAACAGGGGCCGAGAAGACTTGAACACAAAACTCTGTTAGCGAACCTTCTATTCAAGTCTCACGGCTGCCCTGAAGGTGCGAGCGCAATGGGCACCATACCGGGAGTGATAAAGGCAGCAAGAGCCGCGAAGGACGCAACAGCGTTGAAGAAATGCATTTTGAAGTGGTCTGGAAAGAAGAGAAGAGGCCTTGGTGCTGCAGAAGGTTGATTTGTTGAGTTGAGGTGGATCTGAGTCTGCCGGTGCTGGACAACGAGGGACGTCTGACCTCTGAAGCTGGATGAGAAGGCAGACTTTATACTTTTGCTTCGTCACTGAGAAACATGTCCGACTGCCCAGCCTCTCTCCACAGCTCAACTCCAGCAACTCGAGTAGTTGAGAGAGGGCTGACCGCTTCGTGGAATGTGGACGCTTTCCTGGAAAGGCTATGATCGTCGTCGTCATCGGCGACGTTCTGTCACGGCACATCGCACGGTGACGCCCTGGCCCCGTGCCTCTCTCGCGAATCAAGGTTTGTGCATACAAGGTCACATAGTCTAGAGCTGTGTTGACTTCCAATCCCATGTGGTTGCAGAGTGGCATCCAGAGCTGCAGGGGTGGCATCCAATCAAGGCAAACAAGCAACGCCGGTCATCTTGTTTGCCGAATACAGGACCTTGGGGCTTTTGCCAAGTGGAAAGCGCAGCTGGTCGACAGCATACAGCTTGGATTGGTTGGCTCAATGCCACGTACCTGACCTGCGGTACGTCCGGTGGAGAGCGGCACGCAGGTGTTCCGCTGTGATACCCGTTGTCACAGTACACCGCGCCTCAACGCTTGCCGAGAGACTATTGTATTTAACCCATGCAGGTCGTTAATGTGGCTGGCGAGACGAGACACGCGGCATGTCCCGCGGTTAGCGCTCACTGTGCCAAGGAGCCAATCCCCAGGTACGTGGAGCTCCGTATTGGAGTGTGAATAAACGTTGACTCAGTGCAAGATACCCGGAGTTCGGTGATAGCTTCTCCGCAGTTTGCATAAAACTTCCGGTGACCATCCTTCGGCGAGACCTAGTTTTTAAGTTGACGCGATGTTTCAACGACAAGGTAACATGTCTCTTTCACTGAGTGGTGTTGTAACTGTGTAATCATCGTAGTGCAGCTCCCTTGCATGCATGTGGCTTTTGTGGGGTTGGCGGGCCTGCGTGCCGCAGCCGCGCGCAACGGTGTTCTGAGATCCGGCTGGGCAGACCTCCAAGCCACTCAGCGAGCTGCAACCCGTTCCTTGGAAGCTGCAGCTTGAGAGGCTGGTTGAAATTGACAGTTTCCATGTCATGCATGGTCTAAGATCTGTGCCGGGTGTCAGTTCCGGGCTGAGAGGTTACATCGCCGAAACCTTACTGCCTTCTGAGTTACACAGCGCCGGCCGTGCTGTGCGTTCTCCTTTTGCCAGGCAGTCTTGGGACTGCTGACAGATCGTTGATAAAGCTGCGATTTGGTGCCGCCAAGAGTCTTCACACAATCTCTCTCCCAGCCCAATGAAACAAAAGAAAGTAAGACGCAGACACAAGTAAGAGCACGTATCTCCTATTGCTGGCCAGTGGCAGACACGACACTCGCATGTTGAGATGGCTGGGTGTTGGCGGTGTGGACGGCTCTTCGGATCGACATCAGCTGGACTATGGGTGGACAACACACCCAATGGCGGCTTGCTGGAAGCCACGCAGAATGCAGCTTGGTGAAGCCCATGCGTAAGTGGCGTGAACTCAATCTGGTTCAATGTGCACTGTGTAAGTGTGCAAAGATTGCACTTGAGTCCTAAATCAGCACACACTCAGCTTCTGCACGTCTGTTGCAACCCAATAAGCCCGACCCGGAAGCTCGACCGCAATTACGTCACAGAGCTCTCTACCATTACAGGTGCAAATGAACATATAGTCTTCGTACTCCCGCACTCCGGGAAAATGCCTCCGGTAGTGACTGCACACCCCGCAGCGGTCGCGGTGATGCTCAGGTTTGGTGAGGTGCGGCTGACTGTCCTAAAATAGTGTCGTTGTGCTTTTTGGGTCGGATGTTGTGATCGGCGTCATAGAGTCCAAAACAAGAATTTGTGGTGTAAGTGCGTTCCCACATCGGGACAAGCGCATTGCCTCCGCATATCCATCTGCAGAGCTGAGAAGAGGTGCCCAATCTGCAATCAGCTAGTCCTGTGTCAAATCCGATGGCTCGAGTCTTGACAACGCAGCCCTCAGGGCGCGCTGCCGACTTCAAGCACGGGCGGCCTGAGCAAGTTCCAGGGGCATCATGCACGCCACAGTTCAAGTTGATTCGGACACTGCGGCTCCACGCCAGCAGGGCCGCTCCTCCTGAAAAGCGCCTCAGCTCAGCTACTGCAAGCCCAAAGATACGTGGCTGTTGACAACTGACTTGATCGCTAACTGCCGGCTAGTCTTCCCCACTCGCTTCAAGTGGCAACATGAACATTTAGGTCGCTTCTGACCGTCGCACCGGTGGTAAAACGGCAATGCAATGGTCATTAAAAACTGGGTTAAGCTACTGCCAAGAAGTCGATGACGTGATTCTGGGCCCTTCTGTTCTATTGTACCGTAAAAGCTGCGGAACCCATTGTGCTGACGCTACTATGCATGATGGGTGACTCTACCAGAGAAAGCGTGAGAAACAGACCTGTCAACCGAGTGCATGAGTGACTGACCTGCAACCCATCGGGGCTCGGCCAGTTCAGGATAGGCGTGTTCTCTGGTCATTGGTGTGTCTTCTAGTCCAAACTACTTGGTACGTCAGGTACAGAGCCTGAGGGAAGTTCTCCACATGTGATGGGCAGGTTATGCGGGTTCCGAGGTACTGTGCAGGCACGTGTTCACGGGAGACCAACTGTGTCAGCGAAAGCCGTCAGGCGTTACCTTTGGTCAACATTAGCATCGCCCACGCAGTTTACACTACTCTGTACACGGATTCGACATGCGAGGAGCACATTGCATTCTGAAGCAGGCACCGGTGGACGGGGTATCCGTGTCGAACCCGCCGGGACAGGTTCCTGCGTCGGCCCCCAGAGGGATCCCCCGGTCCGTCCCGCAGCCCGAGCTCAACTTGACTGAGACTTACACTCGCAGTAGCGGCGCTTACACAGTCCTTGGACTCGTGGCACGTGTCACAACTTCTGATCCAATCATTGGCGGAGGGCGAAGACTCAGTTCGCGAAGATCGTGGCAGTCGCCGAGTTGAGCAACCCCGCGCCGGCACAGCGAACACCGAACTGCAGGTGTAAGCAGCCACTTCGGAATGTTCGCAATGCTGCCTTTACTCGGTCAAGGCGCTGTGCCAGCGCTGCAACGTGCATGCGTGCAGCAGAATAACAGTCGCTTGGTCCCGTCTCTTGGCACCAGCGTCCAGGTCGGGAAGTTTGACACCGAAGACAACAAGTACCGGAGGCCAAGCCTACAAGGAGCGCATCTGCTAATGTAACGAATATCAACTGGCAATCTTCGATCAAGATGTCAAAATGGAGGTATCCAATGGTAGGCTGTCATGAGAGAGGCGTCGTCCCAATTGAAAGCGCTGACCGCAAACATTGACACATGAAAAGAAGAGCAGACCAGCCACATCCATCTTCCCCAAACACTCGAGACGCCCTCACCCCCTACCTCCCACGCCAAACCCAACAATACCCCGCCTTACCCCTCCACCGCCAGTCCTCCTAACATCCCCCTCCAAAAACGGCCTCCTCAACCCAAGCCTCACTCTTGGCAACCTCTCCATACAACCGACACTTCGCGACGGAATCCTGAGCACCGTCTCGCGAAACAGCGTGCCCGTCGACACGTCAAACGAGCAGGCAATCGCCCGCTTCATGCCGCCCTCTGACCCGCCCACCACCAGCACGGTCGGCGGGCGCGCCGCGTAGAAGAGGGTGACTGTCAGGTTGAGCGTGTCGACTAGCGTGAACGACTTGAGCGCGCCCATCGGCGAGCGCGACATGTCCTGCAGCGAGGCGGCGGTCGGGTGGTAGGGGCAGTATATCGGTGCGGGGGAGGCGGTGGTGGATGGGGCGCAGTGTTCGCAGGGGCTGGTGGGGTCCTCGGGGGTGATGGAGTAGGTGGGGAGAGTGGTGACGGAGGAGATGGAGGAGGTGGAGGAGGACGGCGAGTCGTAGGCGTAGTGCACGGCGCGTTCGAGGAGGGCTTCGCCTTCGGTGTGGCGCGAGAGCGGCGAGCCCCAGGGGCTCCAGTGCAGGCGGAAGTGACGCCTGGAGTGCGTGCCGAAGAGGTTGCGCTCGATGAGCTCGAGCGGGACGTAGCCCTCGATGCCGAAGAAGCAGGGCTCGATCTCCCAGAGCTTGCCGGAGTACAGTCGGGAGATGTAATACGGCGCGGGGAGCATGAAGAGAACAAGGGAGATGATCATCATGGCAACGCCGGCGTTGTAGATCCCCCGAAAGGGGTCTATGAGGAAGTCGGTGTCCTCGGGAGGGGATGAGCGTGGCGGCGGTGGGCCGGCCACAGCGGCCAGGAGGACACCGGTGAGGAAGAGTACGGGCGAAAATGTGATAAAGTACAAGAAGAAGAGGCGCTTCACGGTGGGATTCTTAAACACGCGCGGGCTGTCGAACCTGGACCACTGGATCTGCGCGCCGTGGGCGCCGTCGACGATGACCGTGTCATTCTCGCCGACGCCGCAGACCTGGGTTTCCGGATAGATGTCCCACAGGCTGGCCTTGTATTGGTCCTTCATGAGTTCCCAGTTCTGCTCGGGCGTCTCGGGCAGCAAGCAGATTAGCCGCTCCATAAGTCTGTCGCTGTCTTGTGGCAGGGAAAGACGTGCAAAGGCCTGGAAGGCAGAGTCGTCCCGATCGATGAGCGGCCGGCTGCGCAGCAAGCCCATGAGCGCATAGCTCCGGTCACCCGGACGATGCGTCTTGAGCCTTCGATTCATCAGGCATTCGACGGCAATCTTGACTAGCTCGAGCCTGCTCAGGTGCAGGTTGCTGTAGTGCTCAATAAGCTGGCGGGAAACCAGAGGGTCGGGCCAGGCAATAGAGGGGAATTGTGCCTTCAAGATTTCTCTGGATTCAATTAGTTTGAGGCCAGGTCTGATGCCACAGCACCAGACGGTGACGGAGTCGCCTTTGCTGAGCACGATCTCGGGTAGTGTCCACACGCGGTCGCCCCAAGTCCGCAAGGCGTTCGGGTCCCATGGGCGAGCCACGTTGCCGGCCACAACAATGACGTGTTCAGCTGCTCGAACAATGTCGCTTATACTGTATGTCTGCAGCAGAGTCTTATAAGCGAGGGTCCTTGACTACCTAAGTTATGAGGTTGTGGCAACCGTAAGGTTTGCGGAGCTCTTACGTCTTGGTTCTCCAGCGCATCGCGTTCCGGTCCCTCCTCCACCCTGTGTTTGTTGCCCTGTTCATCGACTTTCCTGTCATACGGCATGCAGTTTGCTGAGCACCAGAACGCCCTGGCTCTCTTCATCAGGTCCCCAGGCTGAAGGCGAAAATGCTGGACGGCGGCTTTTGTAGCGACTGCGAGCAGCGGCTCCAGGTCACTTTTTACATTCGAATCACCGGACTGAGGGGTGTCTTCGGTCGAGAGGTCGTAGTGCTCAGAACACCAGGCCACTAGAACATAAGGCGTCAGATCGTCATCGCGAACAGCGCGTAGCTCGCATATGTATTTCGTTTGACCGTTGTTGGTCTCGACCTCGACCAGGAAGTTCAAAAAGCGAGGACGGAAGGTTCGGTAGGTGGAAGTGCCAGCCTGTTTGTGAAGTTCTTCAGGGTCGTACAATCGCTGAATTACTTCCCTGCGGTTCTCGAGCAGGTTGCGCGCTAGTCGAGGATAACGAACCCCTCCGTAGAGTAGGGGCAGGTACTTGGTCCGGTCCTTACCCTCCGGCGACGAAGTCATGCCAAACATTAACGCCACCCACTGAAGTCACATGTCAGCATCATGAGCTAACATGTACGTGACGCTTCACAGAGATGATGACTCACGCCGAAGAAAAACACAATCATAGTCATCAGCCACATGAAGACAACAACAAGTCAGTCCTTGAGCTGAAATTGGAAGATGTCGTCCCTGCGCTCCGGATCGACGTGACGGAAGGGTAGATTGGCAATGCGCAGGAGGATGGAGGTGGCATTGCGAATCGGCGTCCGTCTCCAGGTTGCGTTGGGGGCATTGGCGGACAGCCGGCAGAGAGATTCAGGGGCCTGCACATAGAGCTTCTTGACCTTGCCCGTGAGCGGATCGAGGTAGCACTCAAACGGTTGGTTGTAAGTCCTCTCGCGCCCCATACCGTCATAGACCGTGAAGGGATTTGGTCCAGGTGTGTATTCAAGGTTTGGGTGGAAGTAGAGATGCGGGCTGCGGAACCAGCGCCATGAGTAGCCGCCGGCGAAGAAGTAGGACCACCAACTGGGCGAGTCCAGATGAGGATTGGGGTGGTCTGGCTGACTCTGCGCAGGCTCAACTGCGACCATTGTCTGGGCCATGCTGTGCTTGTTCTCTTCCATGGCCGACGGCTTTTCAAAGTGAGGCGCGGCAGACTGTGTCTTTACTTGCTGGAAGGGTGGCTCGGAGTCTGGTTGCCTCCCGACGGGCGAACAGGCGGTTGATCTCCTTCTGAAGAGGCGGATGCTTCAGATGATGGTTAGCAGGCCGTCTCGGCAGTCTTCTCATTTTAATCGGGGCATGACTTACCACTGGTGGGTGCGGGAGGAACTGCCGCGGCAGTCTCGCAGGGGCACACGTCGTCGAGTTGGTCCCAGAAGCTGTCGAATCTCTCCTCATCTATGTTTCTGATGGAACCGTGGTGACCAGACTTGTTTCCACTTGAAGACATAGGTACCGATTCGGCCAAGCAAAGGCCACGGAGACTCAAAGCGATTGATCAGAAAAGCGTGAAGTCACCAGGAACGGTGCTGCGTAACCGGAAGGGCCATACAGCTCCGTCATGGTCTAAGTCTCTATGTCTCGGCATATTTATGTTTTTTCTCCCTCACAGGACCTGTCGGAAATAGGGGACAAGGCTGCGGCTCTGCGCTCGACACATGCGACGGCTAGGGCGCGGTTCGCAGGACCCTGAAGGAGGGGCGGCAATCGACGAGGGGCTGTGCGCCCCTTTGGCGCAGAAACGGTTCTGCAGCCGCCTGGCTCCTGATCTTTGCCGCTGAAAGGTGCATTCACCGGGTTTCGGGTGGGCATGACAACCGGCTAGCCTGTCCCTTAGAATGCAACCCGGGCACCTGCCACGTTGCCCGAGTGTTGAGAGAGCCTCGTCGTCGCTACACCACTTTATCACTTTCTCAAGGCATGCGCTCGAGTGATAGGCTGACGCATTCTTCTTATCTTCACAGCCTCAAAAAGGTTCCCCGGATTGATTGCAAGGCTGAACCTTAATCCCTACTTGTACTGCAGCCAACTCTCTCCCCTCCTTGCGAAGCGGCTGGAAAGCGTGTGCTCAAAATACCAAACGACACTCAGCTTTGGATAATGCAGATAAACCTCGCACAGTTTGGAGGGCAGCCCGGCCCAGGACCTCAGTCCCGAGCGAGATTCCAGCAGATCTGGAGGATGCGCGGTATGTCGCTATGCCCCTCAGCCCGGACCCGCATCTTCCCTACTGACACGTTACTCTGGTGCGGTGAGCCAGGCCAGCCTTTCAAGCGTGCAAAGTTCCAAGCGACGGCCGGCTTGGCACCATGGGCTGGAAATGATCTGGATATCATGTAGGACCCCGCCCCTTGTCGGTGTTACCATCTGTTTCCCACCCTTCCGCGACCTGATGGCCGTCGCAGCAGCTTCCATGGCTAACCATAGCTATAGCTTCTCACGACTGGAAGGGTATTACAGCGATGATGAAACGGAGCACGAGGCTTTGGTCAGATTATTCAACATCCCGAACGAGTTTGTCTGGGAGCGGGAGCAGGGCGTGACACACTCGTATGGGCGTCAGCTCAGCGACGACGGGCGGGAGAGTGAGTTCCCAAACCCTGACCGTCTTGCAGTGCCAAAACTGATTGGCGCCCTCACAATTGCAGCACTCTGGATGCATTTTCTGGTTGGAGTGCCCGATGCGGACATGTCGGGACGTCAGCCGGACTGGCTGAAATGGGGTTTCGTTCTCACATGGTTGCCCAAGACGGAACTCTGCCCGCCGGCCCCACAAGGCTGCGCAGCGATGCAGGCTACAGCGTCTTCGTATACCGTGGCACTGATGGTGTTCCAGCCGCCGGACGAGGTTCTGGAGCCCTTGGTCCGCTTCGTACAGTCGGATTGCTGGACGGTCGCGACAATCGACCCCTTTGTTTTGATCGACATTGCTCTTGTATCGTGGTACAAACGAGTGGACCTGATAGCTTGGCAGGTCAACAACCTGATCCGGACGGATGAAGAGGACATGTTTCGCCGAGTGGGATTCCTTCGATCCACGGACGCCTCCGCTGTAACTGACCTCGACCTGCACCGGATCCACACAAGCGCAAAGACTGCGATATTTCTGGTGGAGGCACTGGACGCAGCCATTCGGCTCGTCAATTCCGCCGTGTCTGACCATGCACTGCTCGTGAAGAACCAAGCTAGGATGCATGGGAACACGCATCGGCGTCTGCAGCACCGCCGAGGGCTGTTTCACTCCACAAGTCTAAGGATTCTCAGCTGTCAATCCAGGATCAAGAACACAGTGGAATTGGTGCGTACATTTCCCTTCTGCCATCTTTACCATCCTGAAGTCGTACTGACCGCCCTTAGGCCTTCCATATCAACACAGCGCACGACAGTCGCGTCAGCCTCGAGAACAGCCGGAGCGTGCGGCTCATCTCCATTGTTGGTCTGGTATTCATTCCATTCACCGCCATTACCTCCATATTCGGCACGCAGTTCTTCAGCCCCGGCGACGGGCATATGCACGTCAACCCGGACTTCTGGGTTCTATGGATCATCGCTGTTCCGCTTACGCTGGTCATTTTAGCGATTTGGCGTGCGACCGAGCGCGATACGCTTAAATGGCCGTCGAAAAAGATGGATCATATTTCGTTGGCCCGCTGGTGGCCCGAGGCGCAGAGGTGGATGCATGCCGGGCGGGAGAGCTGGAGGGGTATGGTGGCGCTGGGGACGGAGCTGAGAAATTTTGGGACCCAGATCGTGTGAACAGCGCTTCTAACGAACCGGAGTAACTTGACGCTGGGTTCATGGTCACGTTTTGTGCTACAAAGCTGTGGATGTGCGGACATCCGTCTTGGGAATCCGGAAATATGGAGCACAGATTCCGTGATGTCTCCACTTGGGGTGTCCGCCCTCCGACCTCTGCCGGAGGGCCCCACACGGGTCAGCGGCCGGATCTTGCCAAAAGCGGAAATGTCGTCTTCTGGCTATCGTTGAGCCTAGAAGTACACTCTACACTTATTAAGTAGATGTCTGTGGTTTGTAGCCGATATTGACACTTCTGTTGTGAAAGGATAGATGTGGTACAGAGGTGGCACGGTTAGTTCGGTGGGCTACCATCCGAACTCTAGGTCAAGCGGAAAGTGAACACAAAGAAAAAAATAATGAGCTCTGCCTGACTCGAAGTCAGAACCTGCAAGTTCGACCAAGCGATGGCTTGTTAGTCTTTTGCTTGCGTAATCGCCAGCGCCGAACCGTTGTGCCATTACACTACTGGCTCATTTTGGGGGGAGGGGAGGAATGGGGGGAGAGTTGTTGTTTTGGTGGCTGTTACCGCACTTTATGTACTTTTGCCCGGGCTGGGCGTACGTTCGCTTCTGTGGCTAAGCCGCCACAGTTACGTCACTGAGACAAATTTGATTGACACTGATCAGCCTTGGAATCCACAATGTTAGTGTACTACATTGACGGCGCTAGCTTGTAGAACCCCAATGCTACCGTGGCTCTTAATCTCTCTGTTCCATTCAATGTGCGCTTACTCTCACGCGTGACGAGCAGGGCATGGTTTGGAGGACTCAAAGTCTTTGTCCTCATGGTACCTCATTCTACTTTGTAAGGAGTCGACTGTCTGTATGCTGGGTACCATGCGGTCAACTTGGCTTGGCGAAACAGCTCAAAAGCTCAACCTAGGCGATTGTTTCTGTCTACCACACGAAAGCTGCCGACAAGATGATATTTGTACAGAATGAATACAGAACGATAACTCTGCAGCGCCTACAACGGTCCTCACATCTTTATGCGCATGCCTTTGCTCTCGCCTGGGCAGCACCTGCCCTGGAGCTCAGATCCTCGCCCCGAGAAACGGCTATGCCCGCGCAGTGCTTCTGGATCTGGCTGCAATTGTTCGATAAGTTTGGAATGCACTCCTCTAAGGCAACCGCAGCGCAACTTTGTCCGGTGGATCTGCCCTTCATTCCCTCATGCACCTGTCCACTTATGAACCGCTGGCTCGCATGACAGTGCCATCGCCCTCTTTGTCAGGGTGCCTCAAGTCTGATCCGAAGGGCATAGCCTTTTTGGGTTTGCTTGCCGTTTGTGTCCTTGGAATTCTTGACGCCCTCTGAGTTTGTTGCTTCAGTACTGTCGTCACAGACAGATGGAGCGCCCGTTGCCTCCGGCTTCGCCAGCGGCTGAACCATTTGGTCAGCGTTTACCGAGCGTGGCAGAAATGTGGTCAGGAACGGAGATCCGAAAAAGCTGTTGTCCTCCGAAACCTGCTTGCCGCTGTGTCTGTAGCTCTCAGAATGGATGTTGCCGGGCGAAGCGAGTATGTACACCCTTGCAAAGTCGCTGAAAGCTAAACTCTTTCTTTCACACTTGGCTGTGTTGGAGATGGATGGGAAACAGTTGGGCGCCGCTGCAATCGTCTCTGATCCATACAATGGCGGTGTTGCTGGCTGGGACAGCAGCAGACGCTGGGTTCGCCACAGGGGCAGCGGGGCCTGTTGCACAAACTGCATGCGCGCCCCTGGCAGCCGATACAACTTGAGAGACACTGGAAATATTAGGAGCGTACCTCGCTTAAAGGAATCCCTGTCTTCACTAGGAGGAAACAATCTAACAAATTTAAATGAAGAAATATACGTTGTGTTGCAGATGCGAGTAGCAATCGGCCCTAAGATGGCTACAAATCGGATTTGTTCCAATCGCTGTGTAGAGGATAGCAGAGTTCCCGTCGCGCTACTTCAAGCCAGAGAATTACCGCGGGGGTGCCCGGTACCACAACTTGAGAATCCAAAGCGCTAAATGGCAGATCGGAAAAAGCTAGCAGAAGGAGGTTTGCATATCCGGCGTAGGTGGGATGGAAGCGCCAAACGCTTGATCGACCAAATCCAGATTTTACATATACTGTACGCCCAAGCTTGCGTTTCCGCTCTCCAGGCCGTCACTTCAACATACGGACCATGCCAAGCTCACCCGTGGTGCGACCTTGAAAGGACCGCTATTTCACCTCCCCTATCTCCTTCATGAGAAGAGTTTCTGCAGACGGATACCTCAACGCATTAGCGGGGCGATCTATGGCCGAGCGCTGCTCAGCCAAGGCTCCCTCCCTGCCCCCCATCTACGCGACCTCCATTCAAGTTTCTACACCCACCGTGGATCAGCTTCCAGCCAGCCACTATGTACTGTAGCAACGCTCCCTGTTATCATCTTTGCTGCCTTACCGCCATGGTCGGACTGCAGAGGATGCGTTTGACGTCCACACGGGGTTTCCTGCCCGCCCACATTTGGTGGTTCTCCTAGATCTAATCTCGGCATTCAAGGAGGATATGCCGTACTGTCTGCGACCCGTATCCGCATTGGCACTGGTCGGTGTCGGCCTTCACGGCAGCTCGGTCTGCCGATTTCTTGCCTGGCAGGCAGGCTGATATGGGCGGGGATCTAGCCGAACTGTAAGTCCCAGCCTTGACCTCGGAGCTCATCGAGCGCTCGTATGACCTCGATTGATTAAAAGATACTGTCCTGGCGGAAATTATATTGGAGACGAGGCACCAGTGGAGAGCAGCACCAAACTAGATGTTAAGGAGCTCCGACACGATAGTAGCGAGAGATTGACCGCCAACGACAGAGACATTGAGGATGTAGACGTCAGCCGTAGGTGGGGAGGGAGCGCAAGAAATGCAGCCGGATGGTGGTGGTACAGGGGGGCGCCGTACGAGGGTTCAGTTCTGTGGTATGTGCGGCAAGCCTGGCCATAATGCCCGTACGTGCTAGGAGGTTGCAGAAGGGTCTGATTCAGCTGTTTCTGATGTACATGTAATTGTGGTTGGTTGATAGTCTTGTTGTATTGCAATTGAGGGTGGTTGTTGTAGAGTAGTGGAGAGTGTCCCGCTCGCTTGTCTATCCCGCTCGCTTGTCTATCCCGCTCGCTTGTCTATCCCGCTCGCTTATCATATACGTTAGTTAGTCGTTCAAGTTAAAGTGGAAAATCTAGACCGAGTTGCCGTCTGCTCCGCCGCCTGCCCGCGGAGGGACGTCGATTACCTTTAGTAACGGGAAGCTATAACTACCGTATAAATGGCTTTAACGGTAAGAGCAAGCAGGGTAGCGCATATGATGTCTTGAACCTCACAGTTCATACCTAGTCTACAATTTCTTTTACAACCGACGGTATATACGGACCCGAGCCTTGGAGCGTCAGCGACCTTCTCGCAGTGAAGGTGAAGGGGAAAGATTTCCTTCTAACTCTGTTCGCGGAGCGGGATCCAATCTCTCTAGACCATGCCGGTACAGGCAAAATGCTAGCAGATGTATAAGCTTTTTACATCCAACGCAAGGAGTAGACGAAGGTTGAGCTAAAAAGATGACACTCCCCTTCCGAGAGGTTGGTTTGGTGCGGACGTGATGGTTGATGACAATGGCGAGCATGCTGCCATTATCCATGGCGGTCTTGCGGAGGATAACTCTAGGCTTGGAGATGTATGGAAATTGTAGTTGGACTAATCAGTTGACGGCGATGGACGGATGGGTGGAATTTGATTGAATGATGAGATGAAGCCCTTCATTGAGAAGTCGAGGTTTCGAAATATCCGCCCAACAGAGTGTGCCCCAGATCACTCGTCAAAACTTTCCCACCCTCCGGCTTCCAACAGTGCGCTAGTTCTGTCGTACCCTTCCTGCATACATCAACACCGTTACGACCGCGTTTGATGATGGTGCCGATGAACTTGCGTGGATTTTCTGGGCTGGCCGCCGACCCGGGGGCCGGGCATGCATTGTTGCCATGGCCATTTGCATCGAAGCTTGGCATTCTCAAGTGGCAGGCCCAAACCTTGATTGTACCAGGGTGCCGGCTTCCAAGCTCGGTCGAGACCGGAGATATTCGACGCCGCGGAGGACTCCTTCATTCCAACCAGAGGCCTGACCAACTATCCGGCAATCGCCGCTATGTGTCCACGGTCTCGGTGAAAAAATGCATCAAGAATCGCAGCTGCACCTTTCTAGTAGGCGGGGGGAAGAGGGGCTGAGGATCGCGCTGGCTCCTCGGTTGCCAAAGCATCGGAGTGCGACACATGTGGGGAGCTCTGCGGGGGCCAGGAAAAGACTAGGGTGACAGACCCTCTCACGGTGATTGGCTAAGTTGATCAGAATGGGCAAGATTGTCAAGTGTCCAAAGTGAATTCATTCGAGGAGAAGCCAAGAAATGGTCGTCAATGTCCATGGCCCCAACAGCTGGGGTCGAGGAGCACAACCGGAACGGCGAAACGGTGCATCTTAGGGACTTCGACGACCAGCCAATACGGCGTAGCGTTTATCCCCGCATTGCCCATAAAACCACAGAGTCATTACTTGGCTAGGTCCAAGGACAGCAAAGGCGGATGGGTTCCTATCGTGATTATAGGGAATGCGGCTTGTGGGCCTCGGTGGGGGGAATGTTGGACTGAACTCTATTGAACTTACAGTTGAATAGAGCAAAATAGCACGGTAGGACCAGAGAACTGATATTTCAAGGTTGTCCTTCCTATCAACACAAGCTGGCGCATGACGCAACGGAGGAAGATGGTGCTATAGGGGAGGAAGGTCCAGTCTCCCTTTCCTTATTGACCTCAATCCCTTATGTTATACAAAGAGGAACTGCCCCGCGACCCCGCCTGCGATGACCAAAAAAAGCGCGGTGTACTTGTTGGTGAACTTGTAGAGAACCACCAGGGCAAGCATGTAAAGAACTGCCGCTGGGCCAACCTGAGCAGTTACAATAACGGCCTCACCCAGAGTCTTGTCCTTCACCTTGTCCAAAGTGCCCTCGACGCTAGCCTTGAGGATCTGCGCCGCGATCATGGCGATAACACCAATGACCGAGCCACAGAGACCGTCGAAGAAGCTGGCGAGGAACTGTCCACCGAAAGGCAACCGTCAGCGATGTGTCCGGAGCTCGTCGTAGTGCGCGGCGTGACAGTGACAAGAAGGGGCTGGGGCAGGAACTTTGAGGGCTCTACTAACCTGATTCCGAACTAACTTCTCCAACAGCTCATGTCCAGCAATGGTAAACAGGAAACAGGGGAAGAACATGCCCAGAGTAATGATGACCGCCCCAGCAAAGGCGTTGCCAAGCGAACCATTCTCCAGATACGCGCCCTGGAAACCCACAAAGGTTGCGAAGATGACCAGCGGCGCCGGCAGGATATTGCCGATGGCGATGCCGTCGATGAAGACGCTCTGCGGGAGCCAGGCACCCAGAAGGACCGCCTCGACCTGCACGAACGGGATGGCCGTGTACGCGCCGCCAAACGAGAGTGTGCCGGACACCAACCCCAGCACGAAGAGGTTGATCAGCGACGGCGTCCGAGCGACGCCGAGGGCGAGCGCCACCGGCGAGGGTACGCCGCGGAAGATAGCGTAAAGCGCGTAGCCGACATATTGCAGGACGAAGAGCACAGCGGCGGGGATCCAGAGACGGCGGGCGATAAACATGTAGATAATGCCGTACAGGCCGAGAGAGATGAAACTGTGGGGTCAGATAGGGTCAGCTTTGGCCTCCAAGAGCGCCGGAATAAGAGGTTCGAGCAGAAAATGTGCAGTGGCTTCGCGATACTGACATGTTTAAGCGGAGGGCGCAGTTGATTGCCGTGCAAACGGCTGCGATGACGAGAAACGGATCGATCTTCTTCGTGTCATGGTTCCTCACAGAGTGCTCGGCGATCTTGTGGGTTGCTCTCAAGATCTAAGTATTCAAGTGTCAGACTTTGGAGGACCTCAAAACGTGTCGATAGTCCTTGGATAGGCACATACCATTGCTGCGACGATAGGCTGCAGAGCCCGAAAGGAAGCGTTGAAATACACATTGTCGAAACCAGCCAGCGTATACACATAACTGGCCAGAAGCATCAACAGAAACCCTGGAAGGATGAATGCCATACCCGCAATGATGCCGCCTATCCTACCCGCAGACAGACAGCCAAAGAACATGCACAACTCGGCAGCCTCGGGGCCGGGAAGGATCTGGTAGACGGAAAAGACGCGCTGGAACCGAGGGAGGGTGATCCACTTGTCCGTGGTCACAAGCTTGTCTCTGAGCAAGGCAATCTGCGCAACAGGACCACCCCAGGCGAAGAGACCGAAATTGTAGAAGAAGAACCAGAACAGCTTCGGGTACGACAGCCGAGGGACGTTCGAGTTATCGTGCAGTCCCTGGTCGTCGTCTTCGGACGGGCTATCAGCGGCAGCCTCCTTGTTCTGGGGCTGAACATGGGCACTCTTTTGAGACTCTTCGTCCAATTTCTCGGGATGCGACATGGCCATGGTCGGTTCCGATGTTGCGGGCTCAGCAGCCATTGGGGTAGAAAGCCCTGGATAGGAGGAGTTGGCGACTGCTTGTTGGCGACTCTCCGTTGGGAACTCTCCGTTAGCGACTGCTTGACAGTTCCGTCGCGCTCCTTCGTCTTTGAGATGAAAAGACGAGAGCCCTCCATTGATGCTGGTGTGTCGCATGGGCCGGCCTTTATATAAGTTGATTTCAACTTTCCTTCAGCCTTCATCGGCGACGAAAGACATGAGGGATGGACGGACAGCAGAGTTCTGATTGGACAATTGGCTGCACGGCAGCTGCTACGTGGGGGGGCCATATGAGTGGCGCTGCTCAATCCCACACGTGGATCAATCGACAGAAGGGCTAGAGGACGGAAATCTCAGCTTTGAGTGGCTGACATGATCGGGCGCGTGGGCCCGAACAGTCAACTACCAATAACACCTCGCCTGTCCGTCCTCGCTCGGGATCTTGTTCGCCAGGGTTGTAATCAGCTTATGCTAAACCTTAACTAGTCTCCCCACGTTAGCGAAATCATCCCGCACGGACTGCCGAGAGGAAAGCTCGGCGCAGCCCACTCATCTTCGAGGCGTATCAGATGCCGTCAGATACACTGTCCCAGCGATACCCCGTTGAGTTGCAGTGCGGACTGCTCGAGTTGCAGGATGCGCCGAGAGAATTGAGATACAGCACTGGAGGAATAGCGTGGTCAGTCCTCGGTTAAGTGGCGAACTTGCTGGTGTAAGGACACATAATAATGAACACGCGCATTCAGAGCGTCAAGCACCGCTACCCTATCTCCTCAAGGGTAGGAGGGAGCTCAACCACACATGCCATCGAGAGCTTCCCAAACAACTTTTTTCTTCACGGCACAAGCACCCTGCCCAGTCGAGGTGCAGCCGGTTTCCAATGCTCGCGCAACGTAGTCCATTTTCTCCTCGGATGTCGCGTACCGCATGAGCATCTCATACGCCTTCCCACACTCAACGTCTCCTTCAGTGTGTACGGTGCGCTGTAGAGGATTAACCGAGCTTGGCTGGACCGCGATCTGCGTGATATCCGCAGCCGGATTCTGGGCGAGAAGCGAAAGAAGTCTGCATGGCTCGACGACCCCTCCGCCGCGGGAGGCGCAAGTCTCTGCCTGCGTAGCAGCAGGATCCTCACTCTTTGCGGGTGACGGGCAGGTGGCCATTTCTGCATCCGAGTCCGGACTTGTGTGGGATCTAGGCGCGACGACCGGTTCGGTGGTGCTGGATCGTGTGTTTATGCTCTCTGGTGTATGCACGGCCACTCCGATCTCCCTCTTTCTATTGTTTCTCTGCGACGCGCCCATCTTCTCCCTTTCCATGGCCAACCCCTTGTGGCCGGCTGAAAACATTGCGCAAAGCCTAGCCTTCTGCTCAATCTCTCGCTTTCGAGCGCAGTCTGTCCCATCCGCCTGGTTTCCACCGCGCTCGTGCTTTGCCCACCCCTCAATATCTTCATCGGCGAAGCCGGCCAGTCGCAGGAGTTCCCGAAGTCTGCCGTTCTCTGCGACAACCTTTCGTGCCGCCAACTGTACCTGTTTCGTCGCGTTGATCCCCTGCTCTCGCGCTTCTACGAGCCGTCGCTCTAGATCCGCCACATATTCTTTCTGGCGCGCTCGGTAGCGACGCTTGTTCTCGGTTAATCGGGATGTTTTTGCGACAACGGACATTTGGTTTTGGCACTATGGTCAAACATCATGTCAGCCGTCGGAACCTAAGAGTGATGGCACCGCAGGGCCGAAACGGAGACCCAGGGACCCTTACCGCTCTCTTAGTTTTGCGGTGAGACTGGTCGACTTCGGGATCAACAGTTGTCTTGTTATCAGGTGGCGAGGGCAAGTAGGTCGTGTCCGCCATGATTGAGGTCAGGTATGTGGTTAGTTGTCAGGAGTTGACGGCGTGAAAGCGGAAAAACAACTCATTACACTTCGCTCCACTTCTAGTGTTGGCGGGCTCTGACTGTGCTGGCTTGGGATGCCCCGCATCACGTGACAACAGCGCAATAGAGAGGGCAAATCACTCATTGCCTCGACTTGGTTAACAGTAGTTGATGACATTTCGCTGTTGACTTGCTCGCCATGGCATTTGCTCGTCCTTCTGACGAAGAGCGAAATATTGATGACCGGACCCCTTTGCTCGACGGTTTGGCCGAACCTCAACCTCACTCCCGAGTACCTGTTCGGATAGCTCGCCGGCTCTACGTGTCGCACTTCCTGTCGACATGGAATTCTCGTGTCTTCGAGTTCGGGTGCCGGGTTTATAGCGAGGTTCCAAAGCTGCAGGAAGCCAAGCGGAAACCGCGCCTAGATTTGGTAGACCCCGAGTCGACGCGGGATCATGAAAGCCGCTTCCCACAGAATTGGGAACGCACCCGCGGCGTCTTCAGCAAATCTGCCAGAGATTTCAACTTCTACTTCCGTCACAGCGCCTTTCTCCCATCCATCGCTGGTACCCTGCTTTATCCCACGGTAACGTACTGAGTTTTGCAGGCCAGACGGTGACGTACCTGCTCTCGGCTGGTTATACCGCCACCCAAGTCGGTATCACGATGACGCTGAGCGTTGCCTTTGAAGTATTGGCGACATGGGTAGCACCCTGGCTCATGGGAGAAATTGGGCCGACGAGGGCAGGCCTTTGGCTAAGCAGCTGGCAAGTCACTACGCTGGTTGCAGGAACCGCGCTATTTTGGATTTTGACGATAAGCCTGTCGTCTCGTCCAGTGGCCTCGTGGGTGGGACCATACTTAGCCGTCTAGGTTTGAGAGGTTTTGAACTTTGTGTACAGCTGATCGTCCAAGAGGTGAGAACCGGGTGAATTTTCAAAGAGGTCGTCATGTACAAGACCGACCGTCTGTTCAGGATGTGGAGGCCGAGAGCCGAGGTGCATTTTCCTCAGTTGAGGCGGCCTGGCAGAACGCCTTCGAGCTTCCGTCCTTCGCATCGACTATCATCTTCTCCCGCCCCGAACAATTCAAGTGGCCCTCGCTCATATCTGTTGGGTCTGTCGCTTCGGCATGGGCGTCGTATAGTCTCTATTGTCTTCATCCGGAGGGGACACTTGCTTCATCTAGACGCACTGGCGAGGATACTCGAGGCGGGAAGGGAAAACAGAGGGAAAACAGAGGGAAAGAGTGAGGGCTATCTGTCGGATCACATCAGGAACTGACATAGTGTGATGTTCTTATGGAAGACTTGGTTTCTAGCTAGGTTGGCTCGGGACAAGGTAGTTACGATGCTGTCGTTCTGATTTGCAGACTGCCGATTATCTCCTGTGGCACCAGCTGACGACTCGTTTCCTAAACTCCGTCGCAAACCACCACCCATAACAGCGCCCGATCCCCCGTGTTGGCCTAGTTACCGCTACAAACCTGCTAGAGTATGTGCAGCGATGTGGCAAACACCAGCATCGTGCTAGAGCGCGATCAGTCACCTTCGCCAAGGCACCTGAGCCGCTCATTAAAACTGGGCCCGAAAAGTCCACGAAGTTGACATAACGTACATTGTCAAGGGGTTCTTCACCATCAAGGGCGAGAGCCCTGATTCCCCGCTTCCCATCTTCATGACTAGCCGAATGCTCGGTGACATGCAGCGCTTGCAACGGGCGCTCCAGCCGTCAGCTTGTCTATCTTGCGTTGAGATACCCATGCAAGTCAGCTTGAGCGACATGCAATGCTATGTCAGCAGTCGCTTCGAAGGACTGCCGGTTGGCAGCGGACATCGTCCGCTTCACGGATGCCTATCTGGCGAGCCTGCGGGTGCTAACCCCTACCTGCCCTGGCGGCACTCCGAGGTTGAATACGGCAAATGGGTGGACATGGGCGTTGAGGAATATTAATATGATGCAACCGGGGAAAGCATGGAGCGCTTATGTGGATTCCCTTGACCGGGAACCCGGTATCGGCGCCTTGGGACAACTACTTCCCGAGGACGAGGACCGGGAGATTCTCTGTCAAGGTCACCGCCGGTTCTGTCTTTCTAGCAGGAACAGGATCAGCTGCTCAATGACCAGTGCTTTGTCAAGACCCTTGCAACGGCAGTTGCCCGGATGGAGAATGCGCGCTTGTTGACCTTCAAGGACGGCATGGAACCAGCGGAGCATACGGCGTCATGGCTCTATGACGATCGTGTGTTTCAAGAAGCCCAGATTCTGTCTCACTTTTTCGCCGGGCCAGTGAGCTGGCAAGAGATTGAACAAGAGCAGCGGGAGCCAACCGAGCTACCATGCGCGAGAATTTTCTGGGAATTTCCAATCGCCCTCGCAGGGCGGGAGTCTCGCTAAGAAGCTTCGGTTGGGCGTCACCCCCCACTACCGCAATTTCCCCTCCCTTTATCCTCCACCCCGACCGAAGGAGAACAGGCTACGCGGGATCAGCTCGGCGTCGCGTGCGAGAAACTCGAGCACTTGCGGATCCGCTCGGAGTTCCAGTACAAACAGACCATGGACGACAACTACCTTACTTATTGACAGTCCGCTTCCACTTCAAGACAATGATGATGTATATTCCTCATCGTGTTCTTCTCAAGTATGTGTGAAGCCTGCTGGGCAAATTCCTTCTCGTATCACAGCTATATAAAGCATTGTCACTGCCTATGGCTCGTCGTTGCAAGGCAAAATTTTGGCACGGGCTTGGGTCAGTATCTAAGCCGCAGTTCAGACGAGTTCTCTTCTGGACCCGGTTCTCCGCGTAGCGAGCTCCGAAACATAGTCTCCCTCACATCAGTTCAGCGTTCATTGCACCAGGAATACAAACGACGCCCGCTAGGGTGGATGGTATACATGTTTATTTATCAAATTTCCCGACCGTTCATATAAAGATGATGGCTGGGCTACTTTGTCAGAATTGACTGCTAACTGGGTTCTATGAACACCGGGCATGCAATGCCCTTGAAGTTACCTGCCCACACACGGCTTCGCGCAAATGTTTGAGGGGATTCCCCGACACATTTGGATTCGAATGTCATACCACCACCCAAACTTTCTCCCGCGCATTGCGTAAGGAACTTACGCGGAGCTTTGCTGAGCCAGGGTGCCGCCACATGTCCTCGTCACTGGCTTATGATCGCAGCGGTTTGGATACACCGTGTTCGGAGCTGAGTTATCCCGTTGCCCGAGTCCGGACACGGACTCCTCAGTCCAGTGCCTCATTCTCGTCTTCGACATGCATTAATTGGCCTTAGGCAAGGGCCCGGCTTCGGATTTCCATACCGGTTCACAGAATCTAGGGGCACAGTTCTCGGACGCTCGCAATCGCTTCAAGCGACTCAGCCTTGGTGGGAATAAGAAGAGACATATCCGATGCCTTGGCGTTGGAATTTTGCCAGCCATCGGGGGAGGAGAGGGCTGGCTGAATCCTACGCCGAGGCATCGCGGAATGACGGAGCAATCTTGACTGCCGGCGATGCGGAATTGATGCGTCAACACCAGAACCCAGAGATGCATATAAAGCACTTGATCTCCAAGGTTTATCACTAGCATAAAACATGCTGAGCCTCCCATCAGGTCATGTCTGATTGTTCACTTTCTGCTTAGTTACATCATGGCCGATTCCACACGCCCCCCAGCCAACCGGTTCGTTGCCGCGGCCCGCAAGGTTTACAACCCGGTGGGGTTCACGAAGGGCTACAATTTTACGTTGTTCTTTATCTTTGCCGGGGCTTTGGTGGGCTTCACCCTTGCTCGTTTTCAATTTCTTGCCCTCGACAGTACCTGCACCTCGCAAGGCAGCGACAAACCCCTCGATTGCTTTTACTACTCTAAGGGATCGCCCGAAAGGGTGGGCATCTATCTCCACCTTGGCACCATTCTTCCAGCAGCCATGCTGGTCTGTCTACAGTTCGTGCCAGTGATCCGTCACAGGTTCATCCTGTTTCACCGCCTCAATGGCTATGTCATCCTCGTTCTCAGTTTGGTGTCGACTGCGGGCGTCTTCATGCTTGCTAGGCGCGCCGTCGGGGGTTGGATGGACGTGCAGATGGCTGTCGGTGCGCTCTCCATCTCATTCGTGGTCGCGTTGGCGCTGGCGGTGTACAACGTCAAGCGGCTTCAGATCGAGCAGCACCGAGCCTGGATGCTAAGGGCTTGGTTTTATGTGAGTGACTGTGGTGGACATTCAACCCCTACCGCTATCCGCTGACGAATGAGCTTTGCAGGCTGGCTCGATCATCACTATGCGTATCATCATCATCCTGTCGGCGCTCATTATCAGCAACGATGGGTATCTGGTTCCCATGACATGTGCCAGGGTCGCCTACCTTTTCGGTTCGGAGAACAAAACGACGCAAGCGTACCCGGATTGTGACGTGTACTTTTCGCGTCAGGAGGTCGACAAAGTTGTTCTTGTACCTGCTACAATGAAAGGCAGTAGCGGCACCGTCATGGCTGCCCTGAGCATGACGTTTGGTTCTGCAATTTGGCTAGCTTTTACGCTGCACGCCGTGGGCGTGGAGATATACGTAAGTGAAGCCCTGGCTGTCATGGAGACTGGACCCAGCACTAAGATTCTATTCCACAGCTGAGTCTAACGCCCGCTGAGGCAAATCGTTTGAGGGAAATCTCCTACGAGCGTCAGTCGGAGGCTGGCATGAGGAATCCGGGCAGGGCAGGGCTGACCGCTGACCGGATCGGCGATTCTGCGGCGTGGGTTCCGAGCAGTCAGCGGGAGGTAATGGCCCTTGACTCTGAGGTTTTGAAATAGAGATCATTCTCTGGACACTGTAAACGCCGAGGAGGCAATAGATGCGTGAAATGTCAGCCGATTTGTTGAGATTCTTCTCGAGTAGAAGGACAGAACCATAGCATAAGCGACGGTGAGCCTCAACTCTCGGTGACTACGAAAGGAAGTACCTCCTAGAGTGAGTACGGTCAAGAACATCGCGCCACATCCCATAACTGCTGAGAGATCCCTGAGCTAAGTTAGGCGAGCTGCATCAGCAGCGTTATCTGCGAATGTTGCCGAAGGAACGAAGCCTGGAACGTGCTCCTGGAATGCTTTGTATACATACGTTCGAGGAGATGAGGGAGCACAATTATGAACGCAGTGAATTGCGAAACCTGCAATTAACTAGCATTTTTCTTTTTCTAGACCCATGCCTTTTCAACCTGCCGTTGCTGATGTGCAAGCTGCGCAACAACCTGCCCACCCCATGTCTCAGCTGCGTCATACTCAATATCCGGAACATGTCTTTCTTGCAGCGTTCTTGAGTATCTAGTCATCTCACAGATCTCATCGATGGTCTCCGCTGCCGAGACATCTTGGGAGTCCCCGGCCCGCTGCTTGTCCTTAGGTTCCGACCCAATGGTTGCGATGGGCGTCCGCGGTGAGACGTCCGACGATTTGCCGCTAAGTGCTCGCGCGCCTAGGACTTTCTTCAGCAGTGGGTAGAGGCACGGAATGCAAGCCCCAATGAGGACGCAATTTCCCTCAACGCTGTACAATCGAGCAGGTCAGACGGACCATCAATTTGATACCTGTACCCCCTTGACAGGACGAGCTCGGGAACAACGCACCTTGTCCAGATGATGATTGGATCGATGGCAAATGTGTAATCGTCGAGCGAGAGCAAATTACTCAGAGTGCAACACCTGTAGGCAGCAACGGCCCCAGCACTGTTGCCGTTTTGCTCGGTCAGTAACCTGAGCGCCTCCTCCCAGCTGCCAGCTGCAAGAGGCAGCCTCGGCACGTTCAGATGCACTCACCAGTGTCCGAACCCCAGCGCCGATGACAGCGCCAACTTCTTTCTCCAGTTCATGTGGCACATAGTTGCCATGACTATGCTGGGATAAATGGCGAGGTAGAAATCGAACATGGCCGAGAGGATTCCGTGCGTGAGCCCGGAGACATACATGACGCAAGGGTCCCAGCACGTTCCTTCTGCTCCGCCCCATTGTACCGCCACCGGCGAGCATTGTGCCCAAATCATGGTAATGGTGCCGATGGACATCAAGGAATACGCGATAGAGAGCACCCACATCGCCGCCTTGTGCCCTTGGTTTGGGCTCACAATCTTGACCAGCAAAGACGAGAACGGCGAACTTGGGGACAGTGAAAGACAAGATACTTAGCGAAGATGTAATAGTGGTAAAAATCGTAACATGACTGATGTCTTCGGGCGATATCGTGACGGCGTACCGGCCAACTCCGTACGAAACGTCGACGGCGGTGAAGGCGACGCTGAGCAGGCTCGTTACCTGCAACACAACTCGTCAGCATGTGGTTCCTGGGAGGAAGTTCGGCGACAAAACTAACTGTGGAAAACATAACAAGATAACTAGTCGTCGATTCCAAGCTTTCCAATCGAAATCAAGCGGCTGTAGATCCTGGCAATCACGAAAAGAAACCCGAGGGCTGTGAGTGTACCGGTGACTCCAAGAATCATGGGCCCCCTATTCTGCTGAGCCCAGCCAGGATATGGCCCTACGACGTCCAGTTGAGAGCCCATGTTCACCGGTGTTGGTGTGGGGGTGATTTGCAGTCGAAACAGATGCACGAAGGAATGCGCCCGTCAAGGACGGAAATAATATGCATGGTGTTGGTGTTGAAGTAGGAAACGGGCGTTGCATCCCGTTGACGTCTTGCAACACAAGGTCTGAGCTGAAGCGCTTGGTAGGCAGCTGTGCTTACAAACAGGACGAATAGCGAGGTGCGCAACAGCTTGCCGTGTGATACTTGAACTTCCAGGTGAAGGGGCAAGTGTGCTTGCCCGCAGGATAGTGGCCAGTTAAGGGTCTAGGCTCGTGAATGACGATGACGACGGGAACCCCAAACGCTAGACTTGGCCTCCAGGCTCTGGTAAACCTGTAAAGTTTTGCAGGGAACTCCATACATCGGAGAACAGAGCTGGAGCTCCCCATCGGGCCAGAACTGTCACCATTGTCCCACACCACATGAAACGAACATCGTTGGCCGCAAACCCGGCTATTGGCCCGAAGGAGACTCAAGAGCTGGTCTTGAGGTTGGCTCAGTCTTATCATTTCGCCGGCCAAAAACCCGTTCGCGTTCCCGGAGTGGGGCCGGCTCCGTAACAACTCCAAACGGCGCCGGCGACGGAGGCCGGAAGGCGTCGCCTAATCTACTTGGTTCACACGCCATCCGGTCCCTTAGCTCGGACCCCGCGCAATTGCGATGGCGATGTATTTTAGGCGCTAGGATCCCGTTCCCGATTCGGGGACGCGAACCAACCGCGCTTAACCCCCGAGCCTCGATGATCTCTATTACCTAAACTGGGTATAACGAAGGTTGTCGATAGCGTTTCACCTATAAACCAATAGTTAAACTAAGCGGATAAACTAGACAATGAACTAGTACCTTCGCTGTTTTGTGAGAGAGAACCTAACTAGTTAGGCAGCCCTACTTCCTAACGTAGAATTTGTCTGTAACAACGCTATATCGATATCGATAGGGTTTACCCCTTTTTATACCCTAATAGGCTACAACCTAACGATATTACAACGTATTGGGGGCGATATATAAGAAAAGGGGAAAAAAACGAAGGCCTGGCGGGCCACGCTACAGAAGGCCACCCACCACCCAGAGCTCCTATGGAACCTCGAAAGGTGGGCCCGTTGCAGGAGCTTCATGTAACGGTCCCAAGAGGGTGTATTGCAACTAACTGGTGACGACTCTACGAGCACACTAAACTTGAAGAAAAAGAGTAAAAGAGAGAGACTAAATACCAGGCTTGGGGACGACAATACATATGTCACAGGACTGTCATTTCCAGTGTGATCTGACTGCAAGGCGGTCTATAGTGACGGCGTTGCAGTGGGCACTCCATGAACTCTAACATAACCGTGCGGTAAGTTGAGGTCACAAGTACTGATATTAGTAGAAATAGGCTAAGGCCTAGTAAATTGCGATAGAGGACCTATAATGGCTAATCATTTTAGTACTAGTGCTTGCTACCCTTGTCTTCAACGACCTATAATATAGAAGAGTTTACTTAATAGTCGATGCAAGTCTCCTTAGATAGGGAGGGGTTATTAAGCAAATTGGCTCTAATAGGAAACGTTACTTCTATCGATTTGAGAGTAGGATATAGTCTAAAGTGGAGAGACGGTATAATACTATAAAGAGAGAGCTTAGAGGCTTGCTCTATCTCTTTAAATAGTTTTGTTGCTACCTCTTTAGTATTTACTTTGTGATCGAGATAGATGTACTAGTCTTAGTTTATTAGCTAAATAGAGCTACTAGCGATATTTCTAGGGTATTAATAATATACTAGATTACTTAGATTCGACTCTTCGACTTTAAGGTTAAATATATTCTAGGTTCTAAGAACGTTATAGTAGATGCGCTTTTAAGAAAACTACTAGGTCTATCTAACTAGATGAAGAAGGCTTAAGAGGAAGATATTAATAATTAGATTAATGCTTAAATCTTTATCTATTGTCTAGAGCCTACCTCTATCTTAACTCTAGAACCTCTTAAGGAGGGGTATTTAGATTACTCCTATACTATTGCTTGGTATATCACCTTACTTAAGGAACCTATAGAAATCCAACTACACTAGCGCTAGCGGTAGTTTAAGAAGATAGCCCTTAAGTACATTGTTATAAAAGGATATCTCTTCCTATAACCCCTAAGCAACATGTAGTGCTCTAGACGCATTATCGATTCTCTTAAGGAACAACGTAAGGTATTTGATATATATTATAAGGAAATGGGCTACTATAGTAGGGAATTGATATACCAATGAGTTACCAATTACTACTTCTAGAAAGGGATGTATAGCAACGTCGAGAACTAGATTCGAGCCTGCTTTAACTATTAGAGGTAGGATGTATAAAGATTCAAGGAGGTAGTATAATAAATATATCTTTCCTCTTTCCTATTTGCAAAATGGCATCTAGATATCTAGTATATACTATCTGCCTAGATAGGGAAGAAGTGTTTTCTATATAAAGTATACAATAATCTTATAGGATTTCTAAAAGTAGAAATCCTCTTTAATAAGAAAGTAGCTTTAGTAGAATCCTTTATTCGACGCCTCATTATTTTATAATAGAGACTGCTATTGGCTAGTATTATCGATAGAGAATCGGAGTTTAAAGGCAAGGCACGCTATATCCTTAAACGTATAGGGATCTAGAGAATCTCTATCTCTCCCTATAACTCCTAGGCTAATAGCGTTAACGAAGTGGGAGATATCTCTATTATAGTATCTTTAGTAAAGATAATATATAGTATAGGTATAGGTTAGAGAGAGCTCTTACTATACGTTCTCTATACTAATAAAACGTTAGTCTATAAAACTCTAGGCTACTCCTCTTTCTCTCTAATATATAACTATAACTCTATTAGTCTAATTAAGAATAATATTCTATCTTGGTATACTATTAACTAGGACTCTATTGTCTATCTAGATAAAGAAAGTACATTGGAAGCCTAGCATTGCCTCCTAGCGCTAAGAACGAAACTTCTATAGGAAGTGAAATACAACTTCGAGATTATAGTAGAGAAAGTTGCGGTTGCCTAAGAAAAGCTAGTAGCACAATAGAACGAAGCAAATAGCCATTGCTTTCGCCTAGAATTAGCTGAGATCTAGGAAAAGGATCTAGTCCTAATATACAATAACGTTTGGCAGATCGATATAAGCTCTTTCCGCAAGCTATAGTATAAATGGGAGGGCCCATTTCGAGTTCGCGCCCAGATTAATAGGAATATATATCTCCTTAAGACTCTAGATAGCCTGCCTATCTAAATGCTATTTCTACTAAACTAGGTAAAGAAGTTCTTTAAGGAGGATAGTATTTAGCTAGAAGCTAATGGAATAGCCTTGCTAAAGCCTACTATTTAATAACCTTTATTAGACTTATAGACTATAATAGAAGAAGTAGAGCTAGAATAAGATATATCTAGCTAGCTAGCCTCTAATACAATTCTCCCTCTAGTTAGATAGACTAGGTTGAATTTAAAAGGGAAGTGGAAGCTAGGGACAAGATTAGAAGTTATAGTTGAGATTCCAAAAGGCAAGCCTTTAGGAGAGTAGCAATCCTTTTTAAACCTCTAAAGATTAACTTTTCCTTTAATTTTGTTTAGCAATAACTGCTTAGTATAGTTACAACTTTTAATTCTAGGAAGCCTTATATAGCTTCTTCTAAGCTAGAACCTTCTAATCTAAGCTAAATCGAAGTAGCGTCCCCTTTACCTATCTAGCTAGCTAAACTAGTAGCGCTAGCTTAGATATATTAAATAGCTTCTAGATAGCGGCAAGAGGATAGAGATCCTTTAGGTTACTACTCTCCACTATACACTCCTAGTTATAACCCTTCTTAGTCTAGTAGTAGTTGCTATAGCGTAAGTTTATAATTGAACCTAGCAAGATATAGCTATAAAATAGCTATAGTATATTAACCTTCTTAACTTGCTTTATGCAAGTCTAGTATTACTATAGTAGACTAGCAATACGTTTTATTATAGCATTAGTAAGGAATTAGATTACTATTTTCTAATTAACTTTATATCTAACTAGATAGAGAGATATACTTACCTATCGCCAAACGCCTATATAAATAAACCTAGTATATAGGACCTTTAGTAGTAGAGGTTACTAATCTAGCGGCTAAGATGCGTCCTATTATACCACTTAACGAAAATAGGCTATAGCTATTAAGCAAGGGCATTATAGCATTAGTAAAACTAACTTAAATACTCCTTAGCTAAGTTAAGCTCAAGCTATATCTGCTCAAGCTAGGCTATATCTAATAGTAGCTCCCACTATAAGTATAGAGCATTTAGCTTTCTAGAGTATAGTATAGGGAAGATTATTAAGTACTAGAGGAAGTTATAGTGCCTTAGCTATATAACCTTAACCTTATTATAATCATTAGGTACAGGTATATTGCTATCCTTCCTAGGCTATATAGCCTAGATAAACTTCTATAGAGCTGCAAATCGCTTATTGAAGGTAAGAGTGAGGTCTACTAGCTAGCTAGTAATAACCAACTACAATGGCTATAGCTATAGATCGACCTTAACCTCCTTTTAAGAAGAATTTATCTATATCTAGCGCTTAAGAGGAGCTATTATAGCTTTTAAGTTGCAAGTTCGTTAGTAGAAGCTTAGATTAAATTTAAAAGGGAAGTGGAAACCCTTACTAGAACTACTAATCTTAGGCACTACTAGGGAAAAGAGAAAGCTAATAGTAGAGGAAGTAAAGGAAGGATTTCTATTCGATACTAGCAATACGTGTATAAATGCTCCTTCCCTCTATATCTATATAAGCTATAACTTTCTAGCCGACTACACCTAACTATAACTTTCTAGTAACAACCACTTGGGCACCGATTTTCTACTTTCTTTTTGTACTTTCCCTCTAGCTAGATAAAGATTATAGAAATTCGCTATAATAGAGTACTCTAGGAGCGATGCTAGCCTACCTATAAAGCTCCTAGCTAAGCTATAACTTAATAGAATCCCTTAGTTAGCTTCCTATAGCAACTAGGTCTTATACCTTTAAGCCTAGTAATAATAAGTAATAGCACTACTGCCTACTAAGGACGGCCTAGCAGGACTCTAGCTAAAAGGATACGCTAACTCTCTAGTAGTTAGGCGTTAGCTGCTTATAGTATAATGCCTAGGCCTAGAGGTTAGGAACTTTCTATGCAACGATACTAAGCTTTTCTACCTTCCCTATAGCCGCATCGACTACCTGCCTAATCTAACTAGATAGAGGCTAGACTAGATTGCTAGCTAGTGGATATTATAGAACCTCTATATTGTTAACTACCTCTTTCTACTATACTATAGTCCTAGAGGGTAGAATAGAAAGTACTTTAGGGTCGCTTAGTATAATATTGCTATAAGCCTCTATAATATAAAAGGATTTAGAAAAAGCGAAAAACCTTGAGGGCGAAGTCAACGAAAACCCAGCCAAAACCGACAAAAACACGTGCGTTCGAGAGCTCTCGAAAAACCCTATCTAACCA
>JAMAKO010000089.1:0-112883 GCA_023628555.1 Chaetomiaceae sp. R4402 | reverse complement strand
ACCCCCCCCCCCCCCCCCGCTACCCCAACTCCCACCCCCCGCCCATCCCCCCCCAACAACCCCCAGCTGTCCACCACCGCCCCCCGCCAAGCACAACCCCGCACACGCCAGCCCAAGACTCGTCATGATTCCCACCGTCACGCCCGCATCCACCTCGAGCCGCATGCGATGCCGGCCCGCGGCAATCAGCAGCGCGGCAATGCCCGTCAGGACATACGAGACCGCAAAACAGGCGCCCGCGGCCCAGCGCAGCGCGCGGGCGCGGGCGCGCGCGGCGCGCTGCGACGCAATGCTCGGCAGCGCGTAGTGCGCGCTGTAGCCGGCCGGGAAGGTGAGGGGTGGGTCGTCAGAGGAGGAGGAGGTGGAGGTGTAGCCGCGGAGGAAGGAGTCCGAGTTGCGGCGGCTGGGGCGGCCGCCGGTGGATCCAGGGTGGTGCGTGCTGGTGTCGTCGTACTCGTCGTCGAGGCAGGAGGTGGAGGTTGCGTGGTGGTGGTGGTCGGGGTGGGTGCGGCCGGCGCCTGGGGGCGAGGTGAAGTAGCTTGGTTCGGCGGTTGGGGAGCGGGTGGAGCCGTACGGCGTGGCGGTCGAGTGTGTCGGGAGGAGGGGGCCGCGTTCGGGGTCGGAGTCTTCGGAGGGGAGGCGCGGGGAGATCCAGGCGGTGAGCTTGGTGAGCGGGCGGGCGAGGAACAGGCTGACGGTTTTCATGCCGGGGAAGCCGACGTCGGCGTTGGGGTCGATGTAGATGGCGTACTCGTTCTCGCCGCGGTCGAAGTCGCCGGCTTCGCTGCCGCACTCGTACTCGTTCCAGTAGCCGCCGGCGCCGGCGCTGGGCTGCGAGTCCGTGCCGACGATGGTTTCGCTGGGCGAGAGCTGTGCAGTTGGCGGTCGGGAGGGCTGGGAATCGAGCGCGGGCAGCGCAATCTTGCCGTCCGGGGTGGTCGGCAGCGCTGCGCGGAGCGTCTCGAGCAGGTCGCTGTACTGCGTCTGCAGCTGGGAGAAGTCACGCCGGGTGAAGCTCTTGGGGTGGGAGAGGATGCTTTCCCTGAAGCGGGAGCTCAGAGCAGAGGAGCCAGTCCATTTGCGGTACTTCTTAAGAATCTTGCGGAAGGCGACGACTTGGGCGTTGACAAAGCGCTGCAGCGACTTGATGTCGTCGCCGCATTGCAGCAGCGTCTGCTCGTACTTGGCGAACCGCTGCTGTCGCTTCAGCGGGATGCGGTCGCGACCCGACGTCGCGCAGCGCAGGATGAGCCGATGTATTTGGCCCGACAGGTGTTCTGAGGCGCAAGATCAGCCATCTAACGCTGGACGGGCATGGGGCAGTTACTAGTAGGGTAGGGCATACGTAGCCGGCGTGCGATCTCGTCCGCCTTGCTGGTGACGAACAGGTCGACCCGGTCGTGCTGGCGGCACAGCTCGGAGTAAAAGTCATTTTCAAACTTGAGCAGCGCCGTGTTCCCCCGGCCGGGAATGGCAATGGCGGTTGCCTGGTCCCTGGTGGTGTGTGTCTTGATGTAGTGCTTCAACGAGTTGTAGTCAATGTTATCTGCTCGAGCAGGCGTTTCAGGTCAGCCACCGCCATTGCGCTGGTGTTGTAGGCAAACAGAATCAATAAAAAAATAGATGTAAATGAAAAATGAAAAAAATAAAAAATAAAAAATAAAAAATAAAAAATAAAAAACAAACTCACGGAGACTCCATTGTGGTGCAGACTCCTTCGCGAACTGCTCCCCGTACTTCATCGCCGCAGCGTCTTGTCCCTCGGTGGGCGAGGACACCGGCGAGTCTCAAAATGACGACAGTGGTGTTGGTTGGCCGTGTGGATGGGTGGAGTCGGTTGGCAGCGGCAGGCACCGGCTGCTGTGGGATGTTTCGTTTCACCACCGCCAAAAGTTGGAAGAGACTCTTTTGCCAGGTCCAACGGCGTCTGCCCAGAAAGAGCCAGTCGTGGTCAATGGGGGGAGGTGGTCGAGCACGCAAATTCTCTGGATGAGCCGGGCACGAGAACTTGTTTGTGCCAGCGATCGGGAATGGACAATGGGCAAGGAGGCAAGGCAGCCGCTGGTGTCATAGTGGAAAATATACAACAACTTGAATGGGCATCCAACGACTGGGACAGCGGGTGGGGCGCTGGCGTCTTTGGAGGGGCCTCGCTTGCGCCTCGACAGAACGCACTTGCAGCTGGGTCTGCTGCACACAGACGCCCCTGGAATTGGAGCAGCAAGCTGGGCAGGGGCTGCCCGCAACGATAAACCTTGCTCCTCGTCCTTCTTTATCCCGCCACCACAAGCACCCGCGGTCTCCATTGGGACAGTTCAGCGAAATATTCCAGGCCTTGCTCGGCTGGACTAGGCCAACTTCTCCAACTTGGGCCGAGAGAGGGATTCGGACGATCTGGGGAAATGTCTTGTTTTGAGACATCGCCGGATCAGATATCCTCAAACAAAACGAGCCTCAGAACAGGGCTGTGACTGTTGAGCCTGGATACACTAGACTGCGCGAGCGCTTTGAATACGAACGATCCGTCCGGCGGATGGTGCAATGGACGGTGTTGCCACTTGTGCAGACCGCAGCTGCGCAGTGCCCGGGATCGCAAGCCGTTTTGGCATCACGAAACCCGACAGCCGCTGCAATTCCCTGCCGCTCGTTGCGTGCGCCATCCCGACGGTGCAACTGTGGTTTGTTGCCGATACATGGGCACCGACTGGGAAGAGTGGTCCCTTATCTCGAGATCGTGCACGTCATGGCTGTGCCGAAGTGTTTCCTGCCGTGGTCGTTGACACGGTCGCTTACCGCTGGTCGTCGAAACAACAGGTTGTCGAGATGGACTGTGTTTTTCGACAATCACGACGTCGTCGCGGACACACGTGGGCGAAGCAGCGGCTCTCAATGGCTGAAGCGCTTGAGTGGTCCGTCTCTCAATGTAACTCTGCAGGTCCGCTGCAGTTGGGACTCCAGTCAATCAATGCCGTCTCGGCGGAAGAATTCACTAAAGGGAACCACCCGATGCCGGAACACCAACAACACCACAGCGATTGGACTGCCTAGGCGCGCGGTGTGTGCAGATATCTGCCTCCGCTCACCTTGCAGCCGGTGAGGTGACGATGCAACTCCAGACAAGGGATGCCCTCGAACGCCCGGATCGCGCAAGCGGCCGCTGCCCTGGCTGCCTGGGAAGCCAATGGCCGCGGCAGGCCCAACACACTGAGCTTCGCCCAAGAACCCCGTATTGCGGCCCGAAAGCAGCAGAATTCTTCAGTCTGTTAACCGTGGTTGGCTGGGCGAAAAGGCTTGCTCTCCCGCCCTCCCGACGGTCAGCGAGCGTCCGACACCATCTGGACGATGGGCGATGTAGCCTCGTCGATTGAGCCGGCTCCAGCTTGACAAAAAAGCAGGTACACCAAACTCGAACTTTAACCCCTAGCCCTGTACTCCCGTACATGAAGTCAACAGCATCAACAGCCCTTAATCGCAGCCTCAAGTTATCAAACCAACAATATTAGGATGGAATTACTAGAAAAATGGTAAGGTATTGATTTGCACTTGCTTCCAACGAATTTAGGCTCCTTTTGATCGAGCTTTGATGTCTTGAAGTGCTGCTATTTTCTGGTGTACCTCTTTTTGTGTCAACCTGGAGGCCGGTAGGGCCGATGCCAAGCCTGGAACTGGGTAACCCAGCCTTTTGCTGCAGACCCGTGGGGGCAGCATGGGGGAGTCTGGATCCTGAAGGCAAGTGCTCACGTGTGCTCGAGCCAGCTTCGGAGGTGAGCTGACGAGTCGTCCTTGGAATAGCCCAGTGCCAAAGCTGAGACACATGACTGTTCTGCCTCCCAGTGTAGCTTCTCAGAAAGCCTGCGTGGCTTGCTTTCCGCACTAACCAGAAAACATTGAAGCGAGCTTTCCAGAGCGAATTGGACGCCGATTCTGCTGTGTAAGCCGGGAGACGAGCCTCACTAGCCGTGGTGGTGTGTGGCTTGTTCCTGACTGCCGAGGAGTGGTGTGTGTGATATTTTTGCAGGCACAGGGGCACTTACATACATGTACGAAGTAGTGGAGAACCGAATCAATACACGACAAACTGCTGCATGCTTGCCCCTCAGCACGAAGCGTTGTGCGAGTCCGGAATGGAAGGTACTCGCGTGATCAACCTCCCGAAGACTGCAGACCGCACATCCTCGTCGGGGAATAGCACAGCTCTCCAAGACACCACCGCGGAGTCGGATGGACGTCGATGTAACCGCCCTCGACCGCAGAACACTGCCCCTGTCTAGCCAATCAAGAGTTTGCGTCGGCAGACCGCCCATCGCCGCGGCTGCCGCTATCTCAGTCCTGACCGTTGGTCGGGCATCCGAGGATCCGACATCAAAGGCGGTGGGACACATGGGAGAAAACATTGTCCCGTGTATGCACGAAAAAGGGACTCGATAGGTCCGGCACAGCCGTTCAGTAATAGATTCTCGCGGACTCGCAACCAACTGCCTGTGGGATGACCCTAGCGGGAAGTGGAGGAGCGTCTGGAAGATGGACTCCATCTCCCACGAATTTGAAATCACTTTGTCGCCTCTCGCGCCATGCAGCTGGAGGTGCTGGAGATGGCAAGCTCATCAATCAGCGGCAGAAGACTGAGCGGGGCCCTGGGCCAAAGAATCTCCTGCCCAAGAGCACACGCTGTCGATGATATTGCCGCGCGGGCCGCGTCTAAGGTGGTATTCCGTCCGTGGTATTTCGTCGGGGACCGCCGCAATGCGAGGGCATGACTGTCAAGATGCCGGCTGGCCATGAGCAATTCCATGAATCCCACCTTCGCCATCCCAGATCTTCCCAACTGCTACCTGCCTATTTTGACGTGCCCATCCCCGCTAATGTTAACATGCCCCAGCAAGAACCGGACGGCAAGGGCTGCGAGCATTCCATGGCGGATGCCGCGCTACTGTGTACTCGCTCTGATCCCAATGGCGTGACCTTCAAAAGACCTGCGAACACCACAGCAAGCAGTACCGCGAGCACCGTGGCGGGCGCGGATCACTTGGTGACTTTGACGCTCTGAGATTCTAAGCCTACACGGCTCATGGATGTAGGCAGCATGGAGGCGTAGTGAGACCACCAGGAATGAAAGACTTGTGCGAGCCGTGCAGATTTGTAAACCTTCTTCAAAGCGAGTTCTTCTCACTGCGGCGGAATTCTACCGTCGCCTCGGGCTTCCCGCCATCACGTCCGGAACTGGCTGTTTGGCGGGGATTTATCTCAACCGCAGGTTCGGGCTTGAGACGCTGATGCGTACTTCACTGAAAAATGAACACGAGACTCGCCTCTCGGAATGCAGCCAAGTAGTAGGAAGGGACGCCGAGAAATAGAGAGAGAAGAAAGAGCAGAAGGCCATGGCAAACAGCGAAGAGCCATCACCATTGAATGTCAATGTTTGTGGATGAGGTCGAGCACCCTCTGCACCTTGAAGAGAAAGCCGATTCCAGGTCTGCCCCACCGATAGCCTCACCGCCTTTGAAACCACCAGCTCGATTGGCCAATCTGGGCCGCGCAAGGTGGGGCAGCAACCGATTCGTCCGACATTTTCTGCAGCCGTGAAATTTCTCCCAGCAGCAAAGCTCGAATTCTGCCTGGGGGTAGATTCGGTTCGGCCTTGGGACAGCGTCACAAAACGCACCGCAGCTCGACCACGGTTCAAAAGCATGGCGGGGACGTCCAGCACCACATCCTCGCTCACCTCGACGTCCCGCACGCTCTCGCACGCCCCGGCCATGGCGCCCGCCGCCGCGGCGGCCGCGCTCGCGGACGGCTCGGCCGTCGCCGTCTTCCTGGACTCGACTTTCCCCTCCAACCGCCACGCCTTCCTGCGGCCCTCGCCGCTGCTGCCCGCCGGCTCGCTGCAGCTGGCCAAGGAGACGCTCGACGCGCTGGCGGCGCAGGTCGCGGACCAGCAGCAGCTGCGGCTGCGCGATGCGGGAAGGAAGCGCAAGCGGGGCGGCGACGACCAGAAAGTCGCCGTGCTGAAGATCAGGAAGCTGCATGTGGAGGGGTTTGAGACGGGTCAGGTGTGGCAGCAGGCGAAGAAGATTATCACGAGTGCGCTGCAGGAGTCGGAACAGATGCTGAGGGAGCTCCAGGAGAACGATGAGATTGTAGACGACACGGTGCCGGTTGATGAGGGCGCCAGGGCCATTGAGTTCGGTGAGGATGGTTTTGAGGTGGGCTCTGAGGAGGACGAGTCGGCCAGCGACGGCGACACGGAGGAATCCGACGACGAGGGTGCTAGTCTTGGGGAGGACGACGAGGAGTTGTTTGATCTTGAAGCTGAGGAGGACGGAGAGGAGGATGAGGAGGAGGAGGCCGAAGAAGAAGACATGGAGGAGGAAGAGGAGGGAGGGGAGGAAGAAGAAGAAGACGAAGACGAAGACGACAACGAGCCAGCGGCAGATTTTGTCGAAGATCCCAACGGCCTTAACGACGGGTTTTTCTCGATAGACGACTTCAACAAGCAGACACAATGGTTCGAGGACCAGGATGCCCGCGCAGACCCAAACACGGACCATTTCAGCGACGACGAGTCGGTCGATTGGCACAACGATCCATTTTCGGCCAAGAAGCCTAGCAAGAAGCGCGGAAAGGGAGATGACGAGGCAGAGGACGAGAGTGATGAGTCGGAAATGGACGTTGATGACGAAGAGGAGGACGCCGAAGATGGCCCGGCGGTGAGCAAAAAGGATCTCGAAAACATGTTGGACAATGACGGCGACGAGGAAGAGGGCAACCTTCAAGATGACCTCAATGATCTGGGCCTGGACCTGACCGCCAACGACATCTACTACAAGGATTTCTTTGCTCCGCCACGGAAAAAGAAGAAGCCCGGCAGTTTCAACAAACGCGATCGTGCACCGCCGGCGTCCAGACCGGACGACGCCGACATCGAGAGAGCTGAAAATGATGTCCGTCGTGATCTCTTTGACGATCTCTCCGATAGGTCAGATTCCGAAGACGCGTTATCAGACGTCTCCGCCGGAGATCCGAGGTCGCGTCGTTCAGCCCACGAACGGAGACAAGCCAAGGTGGCGGAAGAGATTCGCAAGCTCGAGGCCGAACTGGTTGCCAAGCGGGCCTGGACGCTCTCCGGCGAGGCGTCGGCGGTCGACCGGCCCGTCAACTCACTTCTCGAGGAGGACATGGACTTTGAGCACGTCGGCAAGCCGGTGCCCGTCATCACCGAAGAAGTCTCAGAGTCTATCGAAGAGCTCATCAAGCGCCGCATCCTCGCGCAAGAATTCGACGAGGTGCTTCGCCGACGCCCAGACACCCTCGGCAACCCGCACGACGCCCGCCGGGGGCTCGTCGACGTGGACGACACCAAGGGCAAGCAGAGCCTGGCGGAGATCTACGAAGAGGAGCACGTCAAGAACGCCAACCCGGACGCCTACGTCAGCCAGGCGGACGAGAAGCTGCGCCGCGACGAGGAAGAGATCAAGAACATGTGGAAGGACATCAGCGCCAAGCTCGACGCGCTCAGCAGCTGGCACTACAAGCCCAAGCCGGCAGCGCCGACGCTCACCGTCGTCGCCGACGTCGCGACGGTGGCCATGGAGGACGCGCAGCCGACGACGGCGCAGGGCGTGGCCGGCGGCGAGAGCATGATGGCGCCGCAGGAGGTGTATGCGCCGGGTAAGGGCACGGCCGAGAAGGGCGAGGTGGTGCTGGCCAAGAGCGGCCTGCCGGTGGCCAGGCAGGAGATGACCCGCGAGGAGAAGCTGCGGCGGCGCCGGCGCGACAAGGAGCGCATCCGCAAGGCGGGAGGCGTCGATGGGGGCAAGCCGGCCAGCAAGAAGGTGCAGGCTCAGCGCGAGGCAATGAGTGACCTCAAGAAGGGCGGTGTCAAGGTTATTAACCGCAAGGGTGAGGTTGTGGGCTTGGATGGGAAGAAGGTGGTTGAGCAGAAGGGGCCGCAGAGCAGTGGTGCTTTTAAGCTGTGAGCGCGCGCTTGTCCATGGTGCCTTGTGTTAGCAGTGTCATTATGCAGAGTGTCAAAAGCGCTCCGTTCGAGAAGCGAGAATCGGGGTGATGTTACAGCTGTTTGTGACTTGCATCCCAGCTCTCAACGCATGGCTTGCTATTCACCTCATGGTATTTCTGAGACAACTAGCTCAGTTCCAAAAAATCACAACTCTACAACATACGGTAAGTTACGGCGACGACTGAGTCGCGCGTGGTGACGTACCTGGAGGAAAATCTCCGGTAAAACCAGAGGATGCCAGAGGAGTGGGGACCTGCTCCCCGCACCGGCCAATAATGGCGGGCGGATTTCTGCTCAGCGAAGCTGGCCCGTGTGTCCAGAGGCGAAAAGCGATTGAATATCAACGCAACGACCGCTCAACGACCAGCCGTGGGGGAAGGGCCCTTTTCGCTCGCGACGTCCATCTGCCGACTCTCGGACCTCTCCGCTCCTTTCCAGCCTTTCCGACACACAGAGATCACAAAATGCTGTCTTCTGCGAGGACAGGCGCCTCGCTGGCCCTGCGAGGTGAGTTTGCCGCCATGTTGTTGGGTGTGCTTTCATGGCCGCCCCCCATCCGCTTCGGCGACATTGAAGCTGACGACTTGCTCGCCCAACTGCCACAGCGCGGCCAACGACGCAGCTCGTGCCATTCCGCGCGGCCGCCGCCATCTCGTCCTCCTCCCGCAACGATGCCTCCGGCTCCGTCACGCCCCACGCCGGATACGGCCTCGCCCGGCGCGAGCGCAAGGAGGTTCCGCTCGCCAGCCAAGAGGGCACCAAGGGGGTGATACAATACGCGCTGTATGTTTCTCTCTAGCACTTGATTGCGACATGTGCATTGGCTGGGAGGTTGGGATTCAGACTACCCGGCTAACCGCGTCTGCTCGTCCCCCGCAGCACGACCCTCGACCAAATCACCAACTGGGCCCGCCAATCCTCGCTCTGGCCCATGACCTTCGGCCTAGCGTGCTGCGCCGTTGAGATGATGCACCTCTCGACGCCGCGCTACGACCAGGACCGGCTGGGAATCATCTTCCGCGCGTCGCCGCGCCAGTCCGACGTCATGATCGTTGCGGGCACGCTGACCAACAAGATGGCGCCGGCGCTGCGTCAGGTCTACGACCAGATGCCCGACCCGCGCTGGGTCATCAGCATGGGCTCCTGCGCCAACGGCGGCGGGTACTACCACTACAGCTACTCGGTTGTGCGCGGCTGCGACCGCATCGTGCCCGTTGATGTGTATGTGCCTGGATGCCCGCCTACGAGTGAGGCGCTCATGTACGGCATCTTCCAGCTGCAGAGGAAGATGCGGAGTACCAAGATCACCAGGATGTGGTACCGCAAGTGAGCAGGTGGTGGGCTTGGGGTCGGTGGCTGGTTTCGGGCGGCAGTGGGTGGATGGGATCATCATCAACCATCATTTGAGGGCGGTGGAGAGCGCGTGCGGCTGGAGATTGGGAAGCGGGGTGGTTACAAGGACGCATCTACCCCAGACGCTCTATTTCTTTTGTTCTCCGCTTGCGCCAATCTGTACATATGGCCTAGAATTGCCCGAGCAGAGTTCGTTTGGGCTGTACAGAAAGCTCGTTGCTTACTACGCTTTTGAGGAGTGATCTAAGCCCCGCCTGGGCGAGCAGTGTGTAGAGTGCCTTTCAACTTTGCAACACAGCTTGGCTCAAGCCGCGTCAACCACCGGCCGCGCACAGCATCGCCACGGTGAGGCAAATGATTGCGGTGTCGCTGTACAAGAGCCTTTCCCCATCAAGTCGACTAATCTCAGCAGGCTGCACATCAAGGCATGCTTGAGCGGGACCATTTCACCAGCATAACATGACCACCGCAAAAGTTTGGATATATAGTGGTTAATAGATGCAAGCGAGCCCATCCATCCGCCACCTGTGCTCCTAAACGCCGTTACCCATACCGTCGTGGCTCGTCCCAATCTCCCCTCTCTCGACTATCCTCGAAAGCCAAGCGAGACATCTCGCTCATTCCCCCAGCGTCACAGAAACAGCCTTCACCCCATCCTCCTATCAGCCTCCGCCGATGTCGCCTGCTCGCCCGCGTCCGGGTTGAGGTAATTGGCGTCCTCGGCCGCCTCGTACTCGGCGATGAGGTCGGAGACCACTTCCTTGGCCTCGTCAAACTCGCTGAGGTTGTCGGCGAACGGGGCTGTCTTCTTGTAGCCCTCCAGGAAGGCATTGCGCTTCCGCATGCCCTCGTACTGTCGGAAGATCCGCTTGAAGAGCTGCAGGGATATGATATCAGCGTACCGCTCGCATTTACTAGATCTGTCATGGAGACGTTGGGTGTCCTTACCGTGGCAATGCTGGTATGGTTCGCCAGCATCAGCCCGCTCACGCGGTGGGCCATGGGGATGTACGGGCTGCGCTTGGTCAGCGCGACTTGGATGCTCGCGGGTCCCCAGGGGATGAAGGTGGCGAGGCGGCGCTCGCGGATGCGCAGCAGGCTCTTGTGCACGTCGGTCGGGTCGACCTCGCCCTGGATGACGTTGAGGATGGAGATGTAGCAGCTCTTCTTGCCGGGCACCGTAGACACCATGCGGTTCTTGGGCTGCAGCAGCCGCCGCATCACGTCCAGCACGGTCGTCTTGCGCACCGTCTTGGCCTGCTCCACCTGGTCGCCCGTGAAGGGCGTGTAGGCGGTCATGAGGAAGTGGCACCGCGGCGTGGGGATCAGCGACGCGAGGATGCTGACCAGGTCGTTGTGCATGTAGCCCGGGTAGCGGAGCGTGGTCGTGCTGGCGGACATGACGGTCGACACGAGCTGGTTGGTCTGCTGGAAGGATGGCTCCTGGAGATGGAGCCTGTCGGCGGCGATGTGGGAGAGCGCTCCGTTGTCGAGGACGACGACGGAGTCGGCGTTTTGCGTTAGCCTCCTCATGGTCAGCATGCTGTTGTAGGGGTGGACGACCACGTCGCCCGAGTTGGTCGTGTCCGGAAAAACGGAGTACGTCTGGATAATCTTCTTGGGGAAGCGGTCGTTCAGCCTCTCCAGGAGAAATGAACCCAGCCCGGACCCTGTGCCTCCTGCGATAGAGTGCAGCATCATGAAGCCCTGTAAGACCTGTCAGCCCGACGAGAAGCCGTAGTACACACAGTGCTGTGGCCACTACACACCTCGAGCGAGTCGCTACCGTCTGCTTCCCGGTCGATCATTTCCATGATCTCTTCATGCACCGACTCTCCGGTTTGGTAGCCATCGCCCCAATTGTTACCGGCTCCCACACCGCTCTTGCCAACGTAGAAGTTCTCGGGGTTGTAGATATTCTTGTATGGGCCCGTTTGTATCCCGTGGATGACCTAGCAACAAAATCAGCGGACATAACCACGAGGTAGCACTGGGAGGGATTCAAAGTGTACGCACTCGTGGCTCGAGGTCGATCAGGATGGCCCTGGGGATGTAGCGCGTGTCGTCGCTCTGGTAGTAGAACACGTCTTTGCGGTCGCCGCCCTCTGTAGCGAAGTCCTCGAGGTTCCCATCTTGACTGATGCCGTGCTCCTGGCAAAGCTGTTGCCAAAACTGGCTGCCGACTTTCCGCTGCAAAGTTAGCTTTGTTGTCGCCCAAGGTGTCGATGTGACCCAACGGATTCAAGAGGACACTGACTGCTGTTGCCGCACTGGCCCGCTTGGATGGTGATTATTTCCCTGTAGCCGTCTTAGCTTTCTTTTGACCTTAAGATATAGTATATGGTTTGCCTTCCTACCTGGGCATTGTGATGGCATCTGGCCTGCAGCGATGCTGATGCTTATCACCGTACACAGTACCGTAACGCAGACGTTGGAGCTCAAGTGCCGACGCGTCGTGCAGTTGGAGACGCGAATTCCCAGGCCCCGCCAACTGTCAGTTGAACCGTCCATGTTGGGAGGGGCACCCCTGCCGCATTGAACCCGGGCTGAATTGAACAGTATCGTGTATCAGTGCGAGCATCCCATATCGGTATTGATATCACCTAGTCACAGAACATAACAATCCGCGTTGTTGATTACATAGTTGAAAGTATTCTATTATACCTCCAGAGTTAATTGAATTGATTCTTGTAACCAGTAACTGGGCGTAGTGGTTCCTTGCTCACACGAGCCAGCTATCTACTAGCAGTAGGATAGGTCGACGTTTGATCATGTACCATACATACCTAATTGTACAGTACAAGAAAGCGTGGTAGTTGTAGTTGGAGCCTTAGAAAGTTCCTTGACTCCGGTTATTTATGCCTTGAACTGTATCAGTCGTTAATCCTTCCCTTGGAGACTGAACTTTCATCACATTCCATGTTTCCTGGACGATAACTGTAGGTAGCAAACTGTCGCTTGCACGGGGAAATTGGTTTCGAAACCCGCCAAGCCATCGAACGTGGGGTCATGCGTCTCCAAAGTGGACCCAGTCACCCCCCAACGTCACTGTCCTGCACGCTCGCGCTGACTTGTGGCACAAGCACCCAGACCCCTGTCCTTCGCGACCTTGATATCCAATCTCAACAGTGCACCTACCTACTTGAGCTACTCAACTCGCGGACAGAATTGGCGACCCCAAACCCGTGTGATATCTTGAGCTGCGTCTGTGTTTTCATTGTCGACGGAGCCACAGTCACTACGCGGGAACAGCAAACACAAGCGCGCCTCGTCCGGATTCTACGGGAGCATCCCATTTTGAGAATCGACCGCTTCTTGCGGCTTGGTTTGGACGACGGCAACCCGCGCCCGACTCCATAGCGCAGCGTCGTCCCGCCGATTGACCCGAGACGCCGGCCACCCCGCCATCGCGGCTTCGAGCCTTTCTGCGCAGCACCGAGGCGGGTGCGGCATGTCTCGTTAGTGAGGACCGCTACCACCGTTGGACTGGACAGTCGGTGGAGCCGTGTCACTCAGCGCCCGACCGGCCTTTGGCGATCATGGCGGAAACAACCCGGGGCGAATCTGCTGGCACGGCACGCAAGGAGGCCGCCTTGTCTTCCGGTACCTTCTCCGAACTTCCCACGATCCCCCAAGCCAAAGTATTCGGGCCAGTCACACCTCTAGGATCCGACGAATTCGATTTCGCACCCAAGCCGAGTTCGCATCACGGACAGCATATCGCCGAGAATGAACCCACCGATTACTTGAACGGAGGGCAGCCACACGAGCGAATATCTCCCCTCAGCAACCCTGCCAACGGACCCCAACCGCCGGCATTGGAGAGCGATGCGGAGTCAGAGCATGCAGACGTTCTTGGAATCATCGATCCGCCGTCGCCTGCGTTTGGCAGGCGGAGCGTACAGTTTGCCCGCGACGATGGAAACCCCGATTCGGCAGCCACACACTCCAGGACCGGCTCTTGGGATACCAGGGAAGCCTTGGGGAGGCTGCGTGGCTCCGGCTTCATCACGAAGCTGAAAGAGCTCGCTGGTCCGAGCGGATCGCAGACCCCCAAGGTGCCTAGTGTGTCCGCAGACCTGCCTTCGACAGCAAGCTCACCTACAGCGTTTCGTCACGCAATGCGCACGCCACGTACAACGAACGGTGGTAGCGACGACGATGCGGATGCCGAAGAGACCGCCGACGAGATTGCTACAGATCGCGGAAACGGGAAGCAAAAGAGGAAACGGCGGATGCGGAGGCTCAGAATGGAGTCGTACTCGGTGCCTACCACGCCTCAGGTGAGCTCGCTGGGCCCGGAGGCGTCCGATGCGCAGAGCCGCCTCGCCTTTCTCCGGCGTGCAACCTTGGCTGGCGTGGATGACCACGGACTCTCCGAAGGGGAGGGCCGGGATCGTCTCAACAGGGACCGTGGTCTAGGCATCAGAAGAGCGGTGAACTTGAGGGCGCGTGAGGCTGAGGAAGGGGAAGAGGTCGACGCGCCCTCTGGTCTGCGGGTCGGCCATCACTTTAGGCGTCTCTCAGCACGCGGTGTCGGCGGCGGGGGCGGGGGTGGTGTGTCTGATGGAGATGCCATCAGCCCCAGGCGGCCCTTCTTTGGCGCGGACAGAGCCTCGACCTTCGGTGTCCAGAAATGGCGGCAGGTTAAGGGCGCCTTGAAACTCTTGCGCCAAAAGAGAGACGAGCAGTTTGACTTCTCCAAGTCCGCGGAACTGATGGCAGAGCTCTTTGGCGGCGCTCCCGCCGTTCTGATGCTCGCCAGCATGATCCAGCGGGACGAACATGGAAACAAGCGGATTCCCGTCTTGCTTGAGCAGCTGCGGTTGCGCATCACCAACAGTACCCCAGCTCCGGATAAGGAGAGCGAGAGGCACTGGATTTTCACCATGGAGCTCGAGTACGGGAGTGGGCCGAGCCAGATGAAATGGACCATCAAGCGGACTATCAAAGACATCCTGAACTTGCATTGGAAATACAAGCTGGCCTTGGGCAACGAGGGTCTGCCGTCCAAGAGCTCCGATTACGCCAGGAGGCCCAAGCAACCGCGATTTCCCCTATCCGCCTTCCCGTATCTCCGCGGCGTACGAGGCTTGGACGACAACGAAGAGGAGGAGCCTGGCAACGAGCTGCGCGGTGAGGGACGCGTTGCTGAGGAAACCGCGGGTGAAGTCACCGCCGGCGAGGCGACCGTCCAGGAAGGCACTGATGTTGAGGACCGTCCGGCGATGCGCAAGAAACGGTCCCGCATGGGCTACCTTGGCGGCCGACGCAAACCGTCAGCATTGGGTTCGAATGCTGATCTAAGCCTCGTCGCGGACGCCGCTGCGCAGAAGAGAAGATATGTCGAGCGGCAGCAGAGGATGTTGGAGAAGTATCTTCAGGACATGATCCGCTGGCTGATGTTCAGAGCGGACAGCAACCGGCTGTGCCGCTTCCTCGAGCTGTCCGCCCTCGGAGTGCGGCTCGCCGCCGAAGGTAGCTATCACGGGAAGGAGTGCTACCTCCACATCCAGTCATCCAAAGGTCTCGACTTCCGCCGGGTTCTCACTCCGAGCAAAGTGATTGCGAGACACAGCCGGAAGTGGTTCCTTGTCCGGCAAAGTTACATCGTTTGTGTGGAATCGCCCGAGAATATGAACATCTACGACGTTTACCTCGTCGATCCGAAATTTCGAATCGTTACCAAGCACAAGGAGAAGCTTCTTACCCCCGAGGACAACAAGGAGGACGAGGATATTGAGAATCTCGACCCATCTGCTCGCCGACACAGCGACAAGCATCACACGCTCAAGATCCTCACGTCGGAGCGAAAGGTGAAACTGTTCTCGCCCAATCAGCATCTCATCGCGCAGTTTGAGGAATCTATCTCGGAGATGCTGAAGAACACACCGTGGCACCGAGAGAACCGGTTTGGCAGCTTTGCGCCAGTCCGGACGGGTGTGCATGCACAGTGGCTGGTCGATGGCCGGGACTACATGTGGAACGTTTCCCGTGCTATCAGCATGGCGAAGGACGTCGTTTACATTCACGACTGGTGGCTCAGTCCGGAGTTGTACATGCGGCGGCCGGCGTGCATCAGCCAGAAGTGGCGCCTCGATCGGTTGCTTCAGCGGAAGGCTGCCGAAGGGGTCAAGATCTTCGTCATCGTCTACCGCAATGTCGAGGCTGCCATTCCCATCGATTCCGAGTACACCAAATTCTCACTTCTCAATCTTCACCCCAACATCTTCATCCAACGTTCGCCTCATCAGTTCAAGAAAAACCAGTTCTTCTTTGCTCACCACGAAAAGCTGTGCATCGTGGATCACGATATTGCCTTCATTGGCGGCATTGACCTGTGTTTTGGCCGGTGGGACACGCCGAAGCATCCTGTCGTGGATGACAAGCCTACCGGGTTTGAGCCCCAGGACGACCCCAAGGATGCAGAGCATTGCCAGCTGTTCCCCGGGAAGGACTACTCCAACCCAAGAGTGCTGGACTTCTTCCGGCTCCATGAACCGTATGAGGAGATGTACGACAGGTCGATGACGCCGCGCATGCCCTGGCACGATATCTCCATGCAGGTAGTCGGCCAGCCGGCCCGAGATCTCACTCGTCATTTTGTCCAGAGGTGGAACTATGTCCGGCGCGGACGGAAGCCGACGCGGCCCACGCCGTTCTTGCTGCCTCCGCCCGACTGTAAACCGGAGGAGCTCGAGGCTATGGGCCTGAGCGGCACTTGCGAGGTGCAGATGCTCCGCTCGGCTACCACCTGGTCACTCGGGATTGAGAACACGGAGCACAGCATCCAGTCGGCGTACATCAAGATGATTGAGAACTCGGACCACTTCGTTTACATGGAGAACCAATTCTTCATCACCAGCACCGAGACCCTGAACACTAAGATCCAGAACGGCATCGGCGACGCCCTGGTCCGCCGCATCATGAGGGCTCATGAGAACGACGAGGACTGGCGTGCTGTCATTGTCATACCGCTGATGCCGGGTTTCCAGAATGAAGTGGACGACCCGGACGGCTCCAGTGTGCGGCTGATCCTTCAGTTCCAATTCCGCAGCATCTGCCGAGGAGATCACTCTATTTTCGGGCGTCTGCGAGCAGCCGGCATCGAGCCGGAGAACTACATTCAGTTCTTCAGCCTTCGGCAGTGGGGCAAGCTCAGCAACGGCGTCCTGACCACAGAGCAGCTGTACATCCACGCCAAATGTATCATCGTCGATGACCGTGTTGCTTTGATCGGCTCGGCCAACATCAACGAGCGGTCGATGCTGGGTAGTCGCGATTCCGAGACAGCCGCTATCGTCCGCGACACGGACCTGATCTGGTCGACAATGGCGGGACGTCCGTACCAGGTCGGGCGGTTTGCCCATACTTTACGCCTCCGACTCATGCGCGAGCACCTCGGCTTGGACGTGGACGAGATCATGGAGGAGGAACGGCAGGCCGACCTCGACCGTGAAGAGCAGTTCAGGGCAGAGATGAACGAGATCTACGACGAAGAGTCCGATCCGTCACCTATGGAGGAGAGCTCCAGGCGGCGGTCATCGTCCCATGCCGAGCCCCCGCGGGCGCCGACGTTGCATCAAGATGCGCACAGCTTCAACCACGACGTTGGCGTGGACGAACCTCGCCGCCGGAAGCGCACGCTGTCCAAAGGCTCGAAATCCAAAGATGCCCCTGCTGAGGCTTCTTCCGAGAAACACGAACGGGAGGTCGAAGGATTAGGTCCCGATCACTGGAAGACGGCGCAGAAGGAAGGCTTGGATCAAGGCAGAGATTCCGTTGTTGTGGGTAACCGTGAAGTCCTCGTCCACGACATCTCGCCTGAGGGAAGAGGCACCATCGACAGCCCCAAGCTGCCGCACGCGCTCCGTCACTCGTCGGGCGTGGCGACCCCCGATGAATCGGGCGGTTATGAGGGTATACCACCGGTGCCGCCCATCGACAGGCGCACGACAGAGCAGGTCGGTCTGCCGCGTGCCAACCAGCTGCCATCCCTGCCCATCGTTGACGATACGGACATCGGCGGCCCGCCGGTGCGCATCGACTCGGCGGGCCACCCCATCCACAGCATCTCGGGTGCGCTGCCGCTCGATCTCAAGCTGGCCGACATCGACAAGGACTGCATGCGTGACCCGCTCAACCCGTCCTTCTACGATGATGTCTGGTGTCGCGCCGCCGAGAACAACACCAGGATCTACCGACGCGTGTTCAGGGTCATGCCCGACTCGGAAGTGACCAACTGGTCCGAGTACAAGGAGTACGAGGAATACAATAGTCGCTTCAAGGCGAGCATGGACGGACATCGGTCGAGCGAGGAGGGCGAGAAGCCTGCAGCGGCCCATGGACCCCCGAGTCAAGCCGCGGCGGGAGCCGGCATCGGCGCGCCGGGCCCCGCGTCGGCCGTCGCAGCCGTGGCTGAGAAGTTTGGAGTCGCCGCACAAGCCGTGGCCAAGCTACCGCATCTTTCCTCCGGCGACGGCGCAGCGGACGGGAAGCGGGCGGTGGCTGGCGAGTTCTCGCACCCGGAGGCAACGGGCCGCGATCCGGAGAAGCACGACCTCGCCGTCAACTCGAGCCGCGACACGCTGCAGACCACCGAGACCAACACGCACGCCAGCGGTCACGAACGGCACCCGACCTTCCCCAACCTCGAGAAACCATTACCGCACATCGGCGGCAACAACAATAACAACAACAGTAGTAGCAACGGTCTGGCGAACCACCGGGCGGCGGCCGGCAGCAACGGCGACCTGCAGAGCACGACGAGCACGGTCACGGGCACGGGCGTCAAGCCGGCTGGCTCGCAGAAGCGCCGGCGTCGGGCGACGACTAGGGGCAGTCGTCCGCGGTTTAGTGCTACCGAGGTGATGCTGTCTAGGGGCGAGGCCGAGGAGCTGCTTGGCTTGACGCAGGGCCCGCTCGTGCAGTTTCCGTATGACTGGCTTGTGGTTGAGGAGACGAATGGGAATTGGCTGTTCCAGGTTGATCAGGTGGCGCCGCTTTCCATTTAGTGAGTTCTTCCTCCTTTTCTGTAGTTTGTGAGATGTTGCTAACCCCTGGTGCAGTAACTGAACGCGCGTGTTCAACCGGGATTCATTTGTTGCGATTGAAGGCAGGGAGGGCACTATTTTCTTCCCACGGGATAGCATTGCGTCGCATAGTGATCTGCTTGCTTTGGAGCACATAGACTGACGTGCGCGGCGTTTGCGGATCATGGAGCTTCAGCTCACGGCATCTTCGGCGCAAAGAAAATGACCTCTTATCCAGCCACTGATTATTCGGTTTCCTTGCTTCTCTTTTCCTCTTTGTACATTTACAGAGATATACACGTTTAGTTCTTACACGTCTTATACATAATAAGACCACTTTCTACCCCCGCCCACCCTCTCCCACGCCCAACTACACCCGCTCACTCACCCAAATCGCACCCCTACACCCCGCCCGAATCACCCCCGTCAACAACCAATGCGGCTCCGCCTTCTGCGCATCATGCTCAACAGCATGGTCCAGATGCTCCAGCTCCTCATCCCGTATCCGCCGCAGCGTGGCGATCAACTCCCGAAACTCCTCCCCCACCTCATACCCTTCGGCCTCCCACCCACCCACCATCTCCAGCAGCACCCGGATCTGCGCGTTGTAGTGCCCGCCGATCTCCGTCTCCACCGCCTCCGTGCACGCCATCGCCGCCTCCCGCCCCAGCACCCCCGTCGTCCACCCCAGCCCGGTCGCGAGAGCGGACCAGACCGGGTACAGCGCGGTCGGCCGCACGCGGTGCCGCGCGAGCAGGGCGTTGAAGGTGCGCAGGTGGCCTGCTTCTTGCTCGTACATGTGCCGCATGAGCGGGCGGAGGTGCGGCTCGCGGGTGACGACGGGCGGGGTTTGGGCTGAGTAGATGAGTGTCGCGGCGAGCTCGCCGGCTTGGTTGACGCGCAGGGCGGAGGAAAGGAAGGCTTGTTGGGCGGGCGTGAGCGGCTTTTTCTTCGGCTTGGGGTTTGGGGGTGGGGGTTGTGAAAGGATGTGTTGATCTGGGATGGCGGAGGAAGAGGGTGAGGGGTTTGGTGGTGGTGCGGATGAGGGTGTCGTCGAGGAGAGGAAGCGTGCGCGGGCGGGAGACGCGGAATGTGTTGGGTGCTGGGCGTGTCCGAGAAGGAGAAGCTGACAGTGCCTCCTCAATGGCTGCCAGGCCGTGTGTGTGGATGCCATTGTACGGTTGTGTCCAAGGCTGACGCCCTCAATGGCTTGTTGATGTGTCGATTTTGTGGTCGAGGTTGAGTTGAGGAACCTCGACGACCGACTACAATACTTGGCGAACGCACGGCTCGGGTACACACGGCCGTCGGCAGCTGGCCAGACCCATAGGATTCCGTCAGGCGTGCTGCACGTCAAGACCCACCTGTAAGTTGCCTGGACCAAGCGCGCGGACAGACCCCTGCTTACCTTACTACCGGGGTGCTTGCTGCGACGTTAACTCTCTGGGCTGCGAACTGTCGTGCTCTTTTGCCAACCTACAGACATCGAGCAGCACACGCTCTCGTTGCTGCGCATCTTCTGTCATCCCGACACGGCGTCTCCCACAGTCTCTACGCAACCGACGACGTGCCCCATCACTATCGAGAAAGCCACAAGCCGTCGTTGTTTCAACCCCTGGCCCTCCGCCGACCTATGATCGACTGTCCATCGAGTCGAATACGTCAGCTCGACCAACGCCATTGAAGCATTGCTCCGGTGCTGCACCGTGGCGTATCGAACAATCAGCCCTGTGTCTTGTTCGACTGCCATTGTTAGAGTCCCAAGATGTCTGACATCGAAGATGAGCTCCTGGCGCTGGCCGGCGGTGATGCGTCGTCAGATGAAGAGGAGGAGGCGATGGACATGAGCCGTGATGAGTCGCGGTCGCCTTCACCAGCCCGAGACTCGTCGAGAGGGAAAGATGCTGCAGGGCGAGGTGCCGCCGCGAAGAGAGTGGCTCCGAAGAAGGCCAGGAGGCGCGCGAGCAGGAGTGAGAGCGAATCCGATGAGGAAGGCGAGGCGTGAGTTGTTCCCGGCTCGTTTACTCTGTCTATTCCTCAATGTGTGTTTTGTGCGCTATTGTGGGGGAGACCGCGTTTTATTGTGCAAGAAGTTGCAAGATTTGGGGAGAAACTGTTGCGATTCGCAATGCTTTTCGCAGCTTCCCCCTTGAACTCGACCTCTGTTTCCTTCTGCACCGGTTTTCTGCTTCAACATCGGCCCTCGTCTTTTCCTACTGGCATCAGTGTGCCGCGCTCGGAGAAGCATTGCCACATACATCCTTGTTCTTGCAACACTCCTCTGCTTTCTACGCGCATCTAGAGTTATGGTTGAATCGGCCACTTCGCTAACCCGCCGGGTCTTGCCCAGGTCGTCGGCCCCGGCGTCTCCAAGCTCGCAGATGTCCGCTCCGATGGATGAATCGGACTCCGACTCGGATGCCGCGCCGAACCGTGCCCGCGGTGCCGATGACGCCCTTAACCAGTACCCGGTCGAAGGCCTCTTCAAGAGCCACGAGGAGAAGGCCCGCATTCTGAGCATGCGCGAGATCGAGCGTGAGCAAATCCTCGCCGAGCGCAGGGAAGAGAACGAGCGCATCCGCCAAAATCGGATGCTGCGTCAGCTCAAGGTCAACCAGGAGAAGGACAGCAAGAAGCGCAAGGCGAGCGCCGCCGGCATCGACGATTCCCAGCGCAAGTCATCCCGCGCCCGGACCAAGGCCGGCGAGAGCAGCGAGAAAATGGACACGCTGCGCCGCGCTCGCGAGGAGCGCACCAGCCGCAAGGAGCAGAGAGAGCGCGAAAACGACCGTCGCAGGCAGCGGTCGCCCTCCTACCGCCGCAGCCGGAGCCCCGACGATCACGACAGCGACGTTGACTGGCGCAGGGAGTCGCGGCAGAAGTCCAGGACGCCTGAGCCCAGGGAAGCACTGCCTGCCGAGTTGCGGGACCTTGAGCGGATCCGCCTCGGACGGACTCGTTTTGCGGAGGTCTGCTTTTATCCAGGCTTTGAGAAAGCCATCACGGGCTGCTACGTGCGCATCAACATTGGCCCCGATCCGACAACACGGCAAGAGGTCTACCGCATGGCTGTCATCAAAGGTGGGTTTAGTTGACTTCCGCTTCGAATCTGCAAATTAAAACGGAGCTGTCAACTGATACACGGCATGCAGGTTTCACCCAAGGCCGGCCATATGCGATCTCCGACGGCTCGGGTCACAACATGGTGGTGGATCTCTACGTCAAGGCTGCCCATGGCAAGGCTGTGCGAGAATGGCCCTTCATCAGCTGTTCTGACCGGCACTTCACCGAGGTTTGACCGCCCTCCTAGGCTCGCCTCGGGCAGCATTGCCTTGCTAACACCCCTTAGGCGGAGTGGAACCGATACAAGCAGGTGTGCCTGACCGAGGGCGTGGTAGTCTCCACCAAGCCCGAGCTGGTCGACAAAATCGAGGACATCAACAAGCTCCTCCGCCGCACCTGGACCGAGCAGGAAGTGACGGAGAAGCTCCGGCGCCAGAACGCCCTCCTCGCCAAGTTCAGCGGCGCCGACCGCGACCACCTGACCAAGCAGCTCGAGCTGGCCCTCACCCGCGGCGACGAGAACGCCGTCCACCGCCTCCAGGAGAGGCTCGACAACCTCGAGATCCCGCGCCTCGCCTTCCGCACCTCGCTCCACCCGGATAAGAAGAAGCTCGAGAACCGCGGGCCGACCCAGCAGGAGAAGCTGGCGCTGCTCAACGCTGAGAACCGCCGCCGCAACGCCGAGGCCGTCCGCAAAGCCCAGCTGGCTGAGCGCGCGCGCGCCCGCGAGATTGAGGTTGTTGAGGCCAAGGCCAATGGCGCGCAGCTGGGCAGTGGCGCGAGCACCCCCGCGGTTGGCGGCGGCGATGGCGGCACCCCGAAGCAGGCGGCGGGTCTCTTGCCCCATATCGCTAAGCTGCAGGAACAGCAGCGTAGTCTGGCCAAGCCGGGCATGTCGGTGATTCATAAGCCGCTGACTGATGATGATATTATTGGGGCTTTGGATCTGGATATTGACGTCGAGATCGATTGAGGGGCGATGGCAGGGCTTACATTGCTGTGGTGATGGTTGGGACAAGCCGGCCGAGGCGAAGCTGGGAGTCGTGTGTGTCCCATATTGCGGCGACATACACGGGCCGTTGGTCACGTTTATCTTGCTGGAGCAGTACAGCCGTTTGGGAAAGGAAGTGAGAAACGCTTCACGGTAGTGCTGGCTAGCTGCGAAACGTGTCTGGAGCACCTTGCTCCCTGGCTGCTTCTCCTGACAGAGCTCAGATCTTACAGACCAGGTCTAAAGTGGCGGCGAAGGTTTAATGTCTATATGCAGCCGACAGATCCCTTAATGACATACTCACATGGACGTGTCCATATGCCTGGCATATGCGCTGTGTTCTTACTCTGCTGATTTAGTCCACGCGTGGTTTGCCGAAGCCGACAGTTTGACATCATCACACAAAAGCTACGCGGCGTCGGAGCATATAGAGAGAGGGGGCGTTCAAACCGTCGTCCACATCACTACGTTTGCACACAAGGCCACAAGAAGTATGCTGTGACGTGCGCGAAGCAAACACCACCCTTTCCGTCATTCTATTCATAACCTTCTCGCTATAAGTGGGGTGATACAACACATGTACTAGAACGACACAGCGCGCATGAGCAGAAACAACACCAAATCCAAGGCGAGAGAGGCCCGCAAGAAACACCGGAGTCCCGCGCCCGCGCACCATAGCGGGAAATCTTTGCGTTGCCGCGCCCTCACCCGAAGCCAAGGTCCGTAATCTTTCGTTTTCAACAAGAAGCCAAGTCGCTAAAAGCAATAAGTACAGGTATCTCAAGACGATGCGCTCCCTCCCTCGTTCCTCCGCCCATCTCGCAAACCAGGTCGATTTCGCCCCGTTGTTTCCTTTGAGCTAGCGGACGTCGCAGGTAAGAGAAGGAAGCGGCGGGCGTCTGTTCGTACAAAAGGGTGCTCGCCCAAGTCGGTCAACTTCCTCCGTTCCGTTTGTTCGAGATGGAGCATCGGCAGAGTGTGTGAATCCAAGGGCAATCGTCGGCCTCAGCAGTTGCGGGCGCTTCGAGTGTTGTATTAAAAGTGTGTATGTGGTATGAAAGCGCGCTGCGTCAAAAGGCAGCGGGATTCGGTTCGGGGCGCAACATCCGATGAGGCAGGCCCAGCAATCAGAGCTTCCTCCGCCTGCCCTTGGTGTTGGTCGGTACAGGTGGTGTCGGAGTCACAAATGTGACATGCTTGATGTCGTCCTTCTTGAGCCTGACCGCCTTGGTGTTGGAGCCGCGGCGCCGCGAGACCGGCCGAGGAGTGTCTGGCCCGGCGTCGCTATCGCCGTCCGAGTTGATTTCAGCAGTCTCCGCTTCCGATTCGGCACCCACGCCCTCATCGTCACTAGCAACCGAAGACGAAGCGTCGTCCGAGTCGTCATACTCCCCGTCGTCGCTAACCAGGGATGGCGCATGGTTGCTAGTCATGGTGTTGGGGCTCAGATCCGCATCCATGTCCACGTCCTCGTCGTATAATGGTGTTTCTGGAAGCTCAGTCGATCCGAAATCGACCGAGTGTCGGGGCGTGGCGTGGTTGCTCCTGCTGCTAGCGGCTCGCTGCGCGGCTGGCGGCTGCGAAGGCGGCACGACCGCCCTGGACGGCATCCTCATCACAGCTGGCGTGCGCGCGGCTGCAGCCAAAGACACGTCTGGCGTAGCCGGGCTGTCCACTGTGCCAGGCTCCTCGGCGTCGGAATCTTCGCCAAGCGACAACCAGTCCCAATCTACCTTGGCCTTGGCCTCGGTCACCTCTTCTCTCAGATTCCCGCTCACCTTCTTCTTTTGCATAAGCATAGACAGATAAGGTGCGTCCGCGGACCCGACAAAGCTAGCCGGTGGTTTAACCGCTGGCATCCGCGCTGAAGTCGAGACGCCAGGGATGCCGCTCACGGAGGGCAGCCTACCGGCCTTGTACAGCTCAACCGACGCGCGGATGCGGGTGAGAAGGGACTGGCATGCTTGGCTATCCGACATCGCCTCGTCACGCGCCAGCGGATGGACCAACCCACGCACGACACTGGTGGGCATCTTGGTGTCCTCGCCACCAACGACGGCGCCACTCTCGTTAACATCAACAGGATGTCCACAGCGAACGGCTGCCTCTTCGTGGCTTTTGAAGTCCCGCTTGTGCGCGATGCGGCAATGGTTGATGAAACCCTGCGTGCTGGAGAAGTCCCATCTGTGGCAATCGATGCACACCAGCTTGACGGTGACGCCGTCGGCTCGCTTCAAAATGCAGCCCGACTGCTTGTCCCTGGGTTGCGGGTATCCACTGGATAATGATTGCAACCTCTGGCCGGCCAAGCTGCGGGCAGGGCGCGGCTTCACGGAACCACTAGCATCGGAGATGCTGCTTCTCGTCGTCCTCACCTCAGCGGCGCCCTTCGCCCGACCCAGTTCGGTCGAACCCGGTGCTTCCAGATCAACTCCATCAAACACAGGGTCTGGTATTAGCCACTTAGCATAATGGCGCGCGTACGGGCCCTCGACCACGCCGAAGGGGGGCGCCCATTTCGGTACCAGGCCGCCAGCGCTTGATCTCAACGCCGGGCCCTTCCCACTGCTGATGTCCAGCATCTGGCTAGGCGTCGGACACTGGACGGGATACGGAATGAGATGGCAGCGCCTCACTTGCTCCAGCGCAACCTGGCACTTGGCCAGCTCTTGGTTCACGAGCCGCAGTTCGTCATGTTTCATAAGTATTTCGAGGCCAAACTGGAACTCGATTGCTTCCCTTGCAGCTTCGATGTCAAGAGCCATGCTTCGCTCGCGTGATATGCTGCGCTGCTCGCTGCCGTCCGCCGAGGCAGAGATAGGCGAGGGTAGATCGCCAGCGTCCTCTGTCTTCGCGCGTTTGGCGGGCGAGTAGACGGCCTGGCAAGCGCCGGTATCGAGAAAGCTCGGGCGACGCTTATGGGGTGAAACTGGAGTCGGGAGCCCGGAAGGGCTGCGCGCGACAGAGCCGGCGCAGTCCGGCGATGTTTGACGGCTTGCATCTGCCGTCTTGTCGCTTCCCCTCGTGTCGGAAGCCCAGAAGCGGAACATCGACATGGCCAACGCCAGTGCTAAACGATAGAAGCCTGCGCGTGCGCCAGGAGGGCAAGATGTCGAGGGGCGAAGCGGGTGTGCGACGTCCTGCTTCTTATTTCGGTCGCTGGGGTGTCGCAAGGCAGCAGCGGCGCGGCGCGGAATAGGGGGCGCGGTCGGCGAATCGCCCCAGTCTGGCCAAGGCAGGGCTGACGTAACCGGTTGGTTGGCTTGCGCAAGTGGTCCGTGCGGTCAGTCGACCCGGAGAGCTCGGTCGGCTGAGTCACAAGCGAAAGGCTTGGAGTGGGCCGTAGCTGATGCTGATGTGGGGACGTGCCAGGACCCAAGGCGCGCGAGAGAGAGAAGGCAGCGGCGCCACTCTCGTCCCAGCAGCAGCAGCAGCAGCAGCAGCAGCAGCAGCAGCAGTGCAGCACAACAGATCGCGACTGCGCTGGTGAACAGAGAACGGTGTTGAAAAGCACCGCGCGAGAGCTAGCGAAAGCCTCGACAAACGGCACAACAAAGTTGGGAATAAAGGAGCGCGTAAGAAGCGAGAAATGAAGGTAGCGCGCAAGAAGTGAGAAAAACGCAGAACGGTCGGTCGCGCAGCGCTTTTTGCGAAGTTTGGGGGAGTGTCGCTGGGGTGAGCGGTTGCGAGATGATTGAGAGTTTGGGGGGTGACGGGGTGCCGTCACGCGGGTTGGAAGGAGAGACGGGCGGCGGGGAGGGAAATTGTTTGGGATGCGCGCTGGATGGCAACCTCGCAACATCATTGAATGCGGGCGGCCGGGGGGGTCGCACTGACGCCGCCCAAGGCCACACAGCCAAGCTCGCCAAGAGGTTGCTCAAGGAAGGGGCGGCCAATCTACTGATTGGCTGGCTTAGAGTGGGGCTGTCAGCTCAGCTCGGAAAGGGGGGCTGCCATTGCTGGCAACACTTCGCAGCCTCAGACAAAGCTGCAACACCACGGCTCGGCCGCGAAGCAGACCGAGCGGCCAAGATGCGGCCGGTACTTGGGAATGCTCTCTCAGGTGGCAGGAATGTACTTATCGGGTGGGATCAAGTTTGTCGCAGTGGTTAGACTAACAAACTTGTGGGTGTCCAGACACCGCCACGTCCCAGAGTCCCGTTGCGCTCGCTGCTCCATGCCAAGATGGGGTTCCAACAGCTCTTATCAAATGCATCACCGTTGCCCGGCTGGGATGGAGGAGTGCACAGTGCGCCCGGCTCTGCGTGAACTCTCGTTCCTGTTTGTTGAGCCCTTCATGCGCCTCTGGGGCGCCGAGAGTTGATCCATGCAGTCATGTCTCGGAGCATGGATGCTATCATGTCACATCGGGCAGGGGAGTGCATACCCTGCAGTCGCACTAAAACGATACCTCAGGAAGCAGGTCACCACGCACGGACCAGTAATGGAATTTCCGCTGAAAGCTGTCACGCTTGTATTCGCCTGACTCGTATGGAATACGAGCTGGACAGATATACATCCATTACCTAGCATTACACAGACAGGATACGTTACCCTTCAGCTCTCTGTTCTCGCTCCTTTCTTTCTGACTTCTTTATCTACACTATCTGAATTGCATGTTAATCTTCTTCTGTTTCCTTTGCTTATTCTCTGCCCGTTTCTATCTTCTCTCGTCCTTCTCTCGTTTCCTTACCATACAACGAAAGGTCCAACCAAATCGAATGGCCATTACAATGGTAGAATCACATGTTCCTGGTAGGCCAGAAGGGTGCCTGTATGTCACTTGTGACATCTGGACAAATCGGCATATGGTTCTTGGTGCAGACTGCTGCTGCCCAGACACTCCCTTTAAAGGCACCTATGACCCTGTCTATTTCTTATGAGCGTCTAGTTTCTCGTCTGCTCTGGCAGCATTCTGTTGTGTTCATACCTGCTTTGCCTCGAGAAGCTTTCTAATCTGACAATAGCGCCTTATCGATATGCACCTGCATCACTGGGAGCGCCCCACAATGCTTATCGAGCTCGATCACTTGCGAAGCATGCCATCGCGACTCTACAGTACATGGAATCAGATGTCAGCAGTGTCTGCAAAGTTGACTCCTCACCCGAAACTCTCTCCTCACAGCTCACCTTATGGCAATGCTTCCATCCGCCATGATCTCCCAAAATGCGGCGCCGCCGCTGGCGCCGAATCCGCAAGCCAGCAAACGAAAATTTCCGATCGACAGCGATAACTTGGCCAGGAAGAAGCGGCGAGCTGCAGGACCCCGGATTGCACCGAGCGACAGCCGAGCGGAAAACTCAGCGCCGTCCAACAGCAGCTACAGTCAAGTCAGCGACCCCCTTCTCAGAAGACTAAGCCAGAAGTATGAAGTCAAGGCCATGTCGGTCATGCCCTCCACGAGCATCAGCAACCACGTCGATCGTGCGCTCGAGCATCTCGGGCGCTTCAGCGCGTGGGACGCCTCCGTGCTCCCGGGCGTGGTTCTCTTGTGCGCCAAATCAACCGCCTCCAGCAAACTTGTCACGATCTCGGAGCTCATTAGACGACGTATCAGCGAAAGCGACCAGAAATGGTTTCAGTACAACCTACTGAGCGAAACCATGACGGAGGAGGAAGCACCATCAGTGAAGGACACGTCGGTTGTGGAGGACACGTTCTTGGATGTTGGAAGTGGGAGCGAGGACAAGGCAGACGACGAGTATTTTGAGACCAGACAACCGACCATCCACGAACGAGCGGTGCAACCTCCAAAGATCAAGTACAAGGCGCACATGACGGTGTTGCTTTCCCGGGTACCGCTCGGCGAGCTGAAGGCCGAACGGAACGTCGCGCTTCAGACGAACGAGCAACATATTGAGTACTCCCGAAAGAAGAAGTTGGGTCTGGTTGGCTAGGTGCCGCAATTATGAGGATCAGTGGGCTGGAGACCAGGAGGCAAGGCTGGTCTACTTAGAGAGCATGAGCACACGCTCGGCAAGCGTATTGCCGGCCAAGAGGCTTGAGCATGCGATGTGATACCCAACATATCCACAAGGCAGGATGTCTGCTAATATATGACACGAAACCCACGACCAGCTACAGACACCGGTGCACCACCATCGGAAGCCTGCCGAAGCTGGAGGAGGCACCAATTCCCATCCTCCGCAGTGCCTACGGAAACGACCCGAGCATAAACCGCGCAGTAGCCAAATTCTGAGAACGCCGGTGGCTCAAGCCAGTGCAGATGCAAGATAATGTCCAACTCCTCAACACTTCTCGCCGGTCCCCTCCACCACAGGCCAGCCACAACATATCCAAGCCGCTCCTACCATCCAGCCACCCCTTCCCCTATCCGTATCCCCCGATCAAACTCGCGCCTGACAGTGACCACCGGGAAAGCCCACGCGCCCTGAAAATTAGTTTGTTCAATGACCGTTCCTCACCCCGCCCCGTTCAAGGATGATGGTCCTGAGACGAGTAGGTGATGCGCAGCACGAAGTTGACCACCACGGCCAGCAGCAGGATGATGGCCAGGAAGGTCGGGCCAAAGCGGTCGTCGAAGCCGGCCTGGCCCCGCATGCGTATCGACTTGGCCCGCCAGTGGTACGTTATGAGGGCGTAGATCATGGTGGCCATGGCGACGCCCGTGAAGAGGAAGGACGAGATGAAGGCGGGGCGGTCGCCAAAGTTGAGCATGCCGATGGCCAGGGCGCCCAGCACGACGGTGAAGTTGAGCCACGAGAGAAAGGTCCGCTCGTTGGCGAAGAAGACCTTGGGTTCGACGCGTGTCGGGAGCGCTATGCGCTTGCCTGTGACGGAGCAAAGAGAAAGTTAGGCGGGAGACTTGCTTGCTTGGATTGGCGTGGGGGTTGTGGGAGTGAGAGGAGCATACCCGGGGCGGTTTGAAGCAAAGGTTGACTCGACATTGTGATCGTGATGGCAGGTGAGACCAGGAACTGCAAGCGACGACGACGATTACTCAGTTATGCAATGAAACTCGTGTTTCCCTCGTGCCTCGTCCCAAGCCTCGGTGATTTGTTTTTGGGAGAGTGCAACTGGTAGCTACCGGCGCTCGAGAAGCTCCCAGTCGCAGGCGCAGAAGTGCAGCACGAGCCGACAGTTTTAGCTAGCATTGATCAATCAGAGAGGACGTCAGTGGTCCCCCCACTCCGCAGCTCGGGAGTGCACGTGGGAAGCAGACCGCGCGTCATTGGCAGACCCAGCAGACACTGCGTCACAAGTGGGGCGGCTCTGAGCTCATCACGTGCTGATACTCAAGGGCTCAATGGATAAGAGATAACGGCTCTATCAGCTGCATGGGTGGTCAAAGCGTCTGAGACAGCGCGTTGGTGGCTTGCATCGGTTCAGGGGCCAATTACCTATCTCGGTCGCTATACAGCAACGTAAACAACAGTTCATCACGATATCACCGACCTTGATCTGCGCAGTTTTCTGTACTACCGAAACGAAACGTTGCTATCGACTATTGAAAGGGACATCATTCTGCCGACAGTTTTCTTACGAGAGAATCCGAGAAGAACGCGAAACCAAGGATCACCGTCCCTCCTCGCCCCGACAAACAAACGTTGACCGCCCCTCCACAACACACAATGGCTGCCCAAACAAACTCGGTATGGCTGGTGTAGGGTTGTCAATCATCGGGGAAGCACGCATCGCTAACTCTGATACACAGCCCATTGCGCTGAAGCGCCTCGAGCAGATTGCCACCGATGTGTGTCCCCACCGCCGAGTTTGATATCGAGGCTTTTCGAGCGAGCGAGCGCAGAACCGCTGACCAGGCGATAGGTCTGCAACAGCGTTCTGGAGAGCATCGAGTTCTACGAGCATCCCAAGACGGCGCAATGGAACGAGACGATCATTGTACGTTGACTCCGCAAGACACAAGCGACCGACACCGCGCAGCTGATACTAATCGCGCTTCTATCTAGAACAAAATGCTCAAGGCGGTGATCTCGGAGGGCACACCCGAGGGCGCCTCGGCGCCGGCCTACAAGTTTGCCATCAACAGCACCATCGTCCAGCACGTCGTGCCCACGTCGCAACTGAACAAGCCGGCGGCGCCGGCGGCGGCGTCGACAGAGCAGGAGGGCACGGCCAAGAAGGGGCAGGCCGGCCGGCGCGGTATGCACAGCGCCACGGGCGGGTTCTGGAACGAGAAGACGGACGGCATGTGGAGCTTCAAGTGGGATGGCGAGGCCAAGGGCCTGGACGTCGTGATCATGCTCATTTGGATTGCTGTCTAAAGGGCGGAGGATGAATGGATGGATGTTCACATTTCTGTCAGCTGTACATAATGTCATAAAACGTGCACTGTCGTACCGATTCAGCGAAGCATGCCTGTCTTACCAGGTGTCCAATAACACACGAGGCATGGGCCGCGGCGAGCCAGTGTGTCTCAGCAATCTTCTGTTTCATTTAGTGTACAGCAGACGTGTACAAGTATCACGCGATCAAGTGACGCCCCAGTGTTCAGCCAGGCGGACACAAAATGCGGGGCAAGGCTCCCGCGACGCTTTGCATGGTTCGAAGTACATTGGTGCGGCGTTGAAGGCCGCCCAATGCCGGCTGACGCCTCTTCCCCCGCGAGCCCCAGACCAATGTCGCCAGCCCGATGACGGACCCAAATTGGCCACTGCAGCTTGTGGCCGGCCCATGGCCGTTGGTGTCAGACGATCACGGCAGGACATGCGACGATCGATTCGCCACCCGGACATCATGGCTTCATCTTTACTCTGCGAGTTCAAACACTGCGACCAACCGAATGGACTCGCTGCGTCGGGCGCTTGTTCGCCGAAACCGACACACTGTACGGATTACAACTTGTGCATGCATGCATCATGACAGAGTTCCAGATCCTACTCAGCCCAGTGATTGTCTCGGTTTGGGCAGGGGAGGAGCAGGTGGGTTCTTCGATGCGGGGCTCGTGAAGCGTTCAGAGCAACTGCAAGACCTAGAGGTACACAGTCTCACAGTACATACATGTAAGCTGGAAGGGACTCGGAATAATGAACGGCGCAAAACCCAAGAAAGCCGAGCAGCAGAGTACTAGCATCTCAGGGCGTATCTGCCGTACTTGGTATGTTGATGGTTTAGAGCTCTCAATCACTCTATGTATCTGCCATTGTGGAAGTTTGCTGGATCCGTCACATCGACACCCACCATCATGCAACCCGTCCCTGTTTCTCAGTATTCCAGCGGCTTCCCAGGCTCGAGACAGGCCAACGTTACCGCGCGTTGCCCAGTCTCGGCGATCGTACATCATAGAATGCGGCATATGGGCACTGGTGCAATTTTTGTACATACACATTCGAGATGTGACATGCTTTCCGCTACAGTGTCAATTCTCGGGCACCGGGCGTCTTGATGGCGCAACATCAGCTGAGACTGAAGAGATTGGGCACCTCCCAGCTCCAAACGCCTGCTTCCCCACCATTCTTGCTGTGACAACCTGGTACACAGCCAGGAGAGCCTTGTCTTCCGAATCAGGGGCCGATGATCAATGCCGCGCTCGCCCGACTAGTGTACAGGGCAAGTATTTGTCTTTTTCTTTTTCGCCCTGTTCTGCTCTGTTTCTGCACCGCGACCTGCCTTTTAGCTTTGACGCACATGTACAGTACACGCACCAATACACTACACAGCACAACGCAACGGCCATTTTTGAACAGTGTTACATCCGAGAGCAAGCCCCGTTCGCAGGCTTGGCAACATCTACCAAACCGGGCCTGGACACCCTTGGCTACCCCGGGCCTCCTCACCTGGCCCTCCCTCAGCTACCGCAGATCGGTGCGACCCGACCGACCGCAAAAGGCGTACCATCTCGCCCCTCGGAACGTCCATATCAATCAGACCCCCCCTTCCCCAACTCTATGAGCTTGTTAGTGAGGGGGCCTCATCCATCTTGGAGAACCGTCAACAAGTACACCCGACAGCGCCTCATAACGCCAGGATTTCAACTCAACCGGACTTAATCACATCCCCCACCCAGCCGCTGCGCTTATACTAAGCGTCTGCCACCGCGCCAGAGACCCCAGTTGTCACCCTCCAGCTAGCCCCAACGCATTTTCCGACAGAAACCACCTTCGCTATGATCGAGGTACTCTACAGTCCCCAGCCCTCCTGGGAGGGCTCTCTGTCGCCGTACGGCAGAGAGGGGCAGATGAACCAAGAGCTCAACTCCATGAGGCGGGGCAAGCGGACTCCCCGCCGCTCCCAGACTCAGCATGAATACTTCCTGCCCTCGCCGCCGGCTTTCGCTCTTCCCACAATCCGCCAAGAACCCCCCAGCAACCCGACCAGCCCGCTGGGTCCGCCTTCACCAGCCACCCCGAGAGAGTCAACCGAGCAGCGGCAGCAGCAGCAGCAGCAGCAGCAGCAGCAGCAGCAACAAGAGCCAGAGCGGTCGCGGCCCACGGTGCGACGTCCGCCCCTCGGCCCCCCGCGGCGGTCCTACTCCACGACCGACCAGAAGCCCATTCTGCGCCGCCACCAGGCCAGCCCCTCCCGGCTCGCGCTGGCCGACCTGCCGCCGGAGCTGCACTTCGCCATCTTCGAGTTCCTCGACCCCATCGACAGCACCTGCCTCGGCCTGACCAACCGGCACTTCTACGCCATCCACCGCGCCCTGCACGGCAGCGTGCCGCTCACGACGCGCCGCAAGGGGCCCAACGACCTCGAGTGGGCGTGGCACCTGGCGGGCAACATCGTGCGCAAGAACCCGGCCGCTGTCGATGGTAAGGACGCGGCGGCGGCAACAGCGGCGGTGGCGCTCCAGGGGCTGGGAGAGAAGGAGAAGAACGCGCTGTCGACGCTGCGCGTGCGCGGCCAGGGCTACTGCCGCATGTGCGGCGTCACGCGCTGCCAGCTGCACAAGCACATCCAGGACTGGGTTGGCGAGAGGTTGGAGTATTGCTTTGTGCGGGAGAAGTTTGGGCCCGTTGCGCCTGTGGGCGCAAAGTCGTACTGCTACATGAGCCGGCCCGGGGATAAGCACAGGTGTGGAAGGCACTTTGTCAGGCAGAATAAGGTTGAGCTGCGATGAGTGGGATGGGCCTTGGTAATAAACGGAGGAGGGGGTTGTGTCTCTTTGTGTGTTTGGGCGGCTACTGGGGCTTTGCTTTCTCACTTACACGGACTTACAGAAGGCTTTCGTGGAATGAGGGCTAGGCTAGTGCAGGTGGTCTTCTTGGGGTGGCTGCTGCGGAATGGAAACATGCGATCGCAGTTTCACTTATTGGTAGGCAATAGTAGCAATCGTAATATCCAATGCTTGTAGCTGTACTACCGACTCTCTCATCGAGCCAGGTACAATCTCTTTGCCCATGGATCCCCTCACGCTTTGCGTCTGTTCGCAGCCCAAGATGTCAGTGGACGCGAAGCTGGCGCCACCGCACGCCGGTGGCTTGGAGCTTCCAGCAGTCGCGTGCATGACTGCCATGCACAGGCCACACAATGACGTGACCACTGCAGGGGGACCTTGAAACTATCCCTGCAAGCCTCGAGCCGCGCCGTGAGCAAAGGGAAATTTGTTTTCGAAAATTCGGTACACTCATCAATGCCCCTTTCTTGGAACCCGACCTTGCCTGTACGGGGCTATCTGTGACAAGAACCCTTGTTCGGCAAGACTCAGGTGGCGCGTGAGTTGGCGACACCACGACTGCGACTTCAATTCGCGACGTGTCGAGTCGCCCACGCCAAGTTGGCCGGTTGTCGTGTCAAGAATCTTCCAGCTGCTCACTGTGGGCCTGCTAATAACGGTACCCGCTCCAGCCGGGATCTCCTCTTCTTCGCGGCCCACGCTTGTCGAGCCGGTTCAGCCAACGGCTCTTGGTTCGCGTCTAGTTGCCCTATCACCCGTCATCTTCGCCTCGGTGTCTCGCCCAGATACCAGCACCACCATATCGACGACGCGCGTAATCCTAATCGATTAACCACCAAGTCGAGAGTTCGGAATTGGCCGGCCCATTGATCGCGACCTTCCATCTTGGAACGCGTCAGTTTCCGGGACAATCACCGGCATACCGCATCCGATTGTGTTTCTCAATACTGCGAGCGAGCTCTTCCCCCGTTCACCCTACTCTTATCTCCGCAAGACGACATCCTCGCGCCCCTACCTACCCACCATGTCATCTCCAACTTCGTCCCCACACGGCGTGGGGAAGCGGAAGCGCAACAACACCGCGACAGCAGCTGAGCTGGAGCCGAACACGATCATCCAGGCCGAGTCCCGGGACGCGTCGGGCGAGGAGGGCGACACCACGGCCCCCGAGTCAAGCCGGACAGTCAGCGCGCACCACCGCAAGACAGACTCGGTCAGCGCCCACCCGCCGAGCAAGCGCCAGCGCGCCAACTCGGACCAGACAGCCGCTAGCAACGTCACGGCCCACGCGCAGACGGCCGATCCGGGCGAGCCGAGCGACACCACCGAGGCCAGCGTCGACATCGCCGAGAGGGTGACGCGCAAGGGCAGCCGGAGGTCCGTGGCGAGCAAGGGCGAGAGCATGCTCAATGGCGGCGGGCTGGTGACTGATAAGATTGCGCCGGCCATGCCGCCGCCCCCGATCGGCAAGCTCACGCACCCGGTAGGATACACGACAAATCCGCCGCCGACGGGCAGGCCGGTCAGGGTGTACGCCGATGGCGTGTTTGACCTGTTCCATCTAGGGTACGTTTAAACAATGGCAGGAGACGATTGGGGGGCTTGGTTGACCCCCGTCGTCGGGGCATTCTTTTACACATTGCGATGGGCAATACTGACCTATACGACACAGGCACATGCGCCAGCTTGAGCAGGCGAAGAAGGCGTTTCCCGAGGTGTATCTGATCGTGGGCGTGACGGGCGACGAGGAGACGCACAAGCGCAAGGGGCTCACGGTTCTGTCGGGCAAGGAGCGGGCGGAAACGGTGCGGCACTGCAAGTGGGTCGACGAGGTGATCGAGAACTGCCCCTGGATCGTCACGCCCGAGTTCCTCGAGCAGCACCAGATCGACTACGTCGCCCACGACGACATCCCCTACGGCGCCGACGAGGGCGACGACATCTACGCGCCCATCAAGGCGGCCGGCAAGTTCCTGGTGACGCAGCGGACCGAGGGCGTGAGCACGACGGGCATCATCACAAAGTATGCATCTTCGCCGCGTTCTTAGTGTGGATCAAGTTGCGGTGTGACTAACGCTCCCTTGTAGAATCGTCCGCGACTACGAAAAGTACATCGCGCGGCAGCTCAAGCGCGGCACCTCGCGCCAGGAGCTCAACATCAGCTGGCTGAAGAAGAACGAACTCGAGCTCAAGCGGCACGTGCAGGACCTGCGCGACAACATCCGCACCAACTGGGCCACCACCGGCCAGGAGCTCAGCCGCGAGCTGCGCCAGTTCTGGCCCAGCAGCCGCCCGCAGAGCCCCGCCCGCGCCCCGGCCGGCTTCCTCGCCGCCGCCGGTGCGCCGGGGGACATGCCGCCTAGCAGCCCGCTCGGCCCCGGCTCCGCTGCTGCTGCTGCGGGCGCCGCGGGGTTCCCGTTCCCTAGGAGTCCCGGGGCCACGACGACGGCCGGCGAGAGGGCGACGAATAATGTCAATGACTTTGTCACGGGGTACACGCTGGGGTTGATTGGTGGTGTGCGGTCCTGGGTAAGGCCTCTTGTTGCTCTCCACGCCTGATATTTGCGCGAGAAGAATTTGTGTGTGGCTAACAGTTCGTGTGTCTGTCTAGATGACCAAGAACCGGCGGGTCTCGAGGGAAGAGGAGAGCCGGCCGCCGAGCGACGACGACTCGGAGGAGAGCGAGGACAAGCACAGCCGTGGCCGGCGGTCGGCTGAGGATGAAGAGATGCCGACCAGTCAGCGGGGTTGATCAGGAAAGCTCTATTGGTTGTTTCAGCTGTCGGTTGTGTGGTTTTGTCGCTTTCACCTTGTCTTGTCCGCGGGTCGGCTGCAGATTTGGCCTGCTCGCTACTCTCTTTATTCCGCGGTTGAAGACGGAGCTGTTTCTTTGTGGTTTTAGCTGCTCTCCTGGAGGTTGGCTTGTGCAGAGGGTGTTGGGTTTCGTTTCCTCCTTTCCTCGTTTCCTAGACTACGAGTCTCCTGGTGGGAAAGCAAAAAAGGGACGGTTGCGGGATAGACGGGTAGGCTGTGTCGAATTGGTTGGGCCAAATCAGGCCGACTACGCACGAGGTCAGGCAACAGAGTGTAATGAGGTGGTGGCTCAACGTCTTGGGCTTGTCCCTGCTTTGGGGCTGGGAAACTAAGGGGGGTTCAACAAACAGTTGGCTGGCGTCTAGAGGTTCTCGGGGTTTAGTATATGTTATTCAACGGCCGTGAATCAAAAATGATGCTTCATGGCGTGGATCCGGAGCACGTTACGTCGTTCTCTGAGCCAGATACGTTGTTTACCAGCTGTGTCCCTTTGCCCCTGAACAAGGGGTGGTCTAACCCAGGCGCAGTAATTCGACACGCTCAGGGCTATGCTATGAATCCAGGTTTGACAGTTGGAGCAGCAACGCTGCTCGCTGGTTGCCCAGTGTGTTGGCACTGAATGTCCGAGTGTGAGTTGGCCTGACGGCCTCGCTCTCATGCTCGTGCTCATCCATCCTGCCCTTCAACCCAGAGTCCGAGTCTCGTGCTACAACGCCATTGTTTTACCCATATCGCCGCTTAGATTGAACAGTGTTGCGGTTATCATCCATTACAATTCGAACGGATGACGACTTCTGGCTATTTCTGTTCACGGTTGTTGGGTGACACAATCACCCCTCGACAAGCGATGGATGGGCTCATTGGTTTGCATTCCGTTGCGAGGGAAGAGTCTCAACACTTTCCGGCACGTATGCTCTGGTGAACTGATTTGTGAAAGGTGTTTGCCTACTCCCTACTACTCTTGTCTATCTCTCACTCGAGTCTGTAACGGGGCAAGAATGATGGAGGTCAGGTGGGTGTCTGTTGGTTGTTCCAGCTTGAATAGACCTGACAAGAGGGCTGATGCTGGCAATCTCGCCCGAGGCATGTTTCCGGTGAACATGTTGTTGGTAGCGAAATGTATGTTTGCTGGCTATTCTTGGGTGTGGTTGCTTGGTCAGTGCTATCCATCGTCAGGTTCGCCGCCGTCGCCACCAAGCCCAGCGTGTTCAATGACCAGGGCACTATGCCAGTCGGCTTCTCCGACGGACTAGGTATGCGACGTCACCACTCTTCCATGTTTTAGCGAGAGCACTAGGGCTTCGACAATGGCTTGCACAATCCAGTTGGGTGTTGGCCTCGCCATGGCCTGGTGTGTTGGGCGTGACGAGCAGTTCGGTCAACAACTCGGCGCTACTGAACCAGAAAGCAAGGTCTAGTTTCCGATGCCATGCGTAGATCTCTACAATATTCCATTTATATTGTTCCATGTGTACGACCAGTGGCAAACCGTGACGGGCGGGGTGCTTCTGAGACACAAGTCTTGGGCCAACACTACCGCTAACCCCTGGCCGACTGCATGGGAACCCACCCCTACACTCACCAACTCTCGCCGTTATTGGGTACCTAGCTAAACACACAGCATCTTGCCACAAGCAGCATGACTGAGTATGTTCCAGACGTTGAGTTGGACCTTGTCTAAAGTTCGTTTGTTTCACCACTGCATAACGCCATGGCCGAGGGGCAGGCCACCGACGACGGCAGCGGCCCGGCTCGGAGAGTCATGACCGCTGTGTTCACAGTTCGAGCGTTCACTGTGCGGTATGTCCGTCATAGCCGCCGGGTCGACCCGTAGGCGCACGAGAGGCCGCGCTGTTGGCTCCATGTGGTCATCTGTATGGCTCACCTGCTGGTGGTCAGGGCAGATTCCAGTTGAGTGACAACCGGGATCCAGAACGCTGGAACACGGTGCCGGGAAGAAAGCATTCGACATGAAACGGTGACTGGGGTTCGGGCTGCCAGCGGGTGTGAGAAGCCACAGCAGAAGGCCGGCGAGGGTGGGATAGGCCTGCGTGATGCAGCTCGCGCAGGTTTGGCCAAGCTCTTCTGCGGCTCACTTGGTCCGGCTCGCCGTTTCTCCGGCAAAAACTCAAGACCCCAATATAAGCCACACATGTTCAGGGTCGGCGACTGATGATTCTGGCCACCATTGACGACTGCCTCAGCATATATTGACCCAGACGCGGGTTGATCCTGTGGGCCGAGGAGGGAAGCGGCTGGTTGGTGCGGGGAGCAACGGAATGGGGCGTGCCATGTGTGTAGGCGAATCCTTCTGTCGAACCATGCGCCAATACATGCCCTCCACCTCAGCGTTACTCACACGCGAGAGGAAGGTGGCTGTTCTCGGCTCCGGCATGCAAGAAACTTGAAGCCGCAATGGGAACCTGGGTACCGCGGAACAGAGATCCTCGCGTCGAGATGCCGCTGGTGGTGCGCAGCATATGGAGCATATGGACCAATCTCGCGGGGGCAGCGGCACCCGGGTTGAAACGGTTTCAGAATGACAGGCGCAGGTCCGGGGCACACGTAAAATTGTCAACATTTACACTAGACCCCCCCTTCGTCAGCTCGCTGATGAACTAGGTCCTCCAGCTCTCTCAGCCGGGAACCGGACAAGCTCGACACCTCAGCCAGCACTTCACTGGACAAATTAGGTAGGTGGTGGTCGCGTCGTCCCTGCCTCGCCTGCGTTGCTTTAGGCAGCACCTTTACATCGTGGCTGTGCGGAGATTCGCTGCACCCCTGCACCAACAGCCGGTCTGCCAGAATCGAGCTAGACTAGCGAGTGCGAAGGAGGGATGTGCCGCCGCGACGTGCTGTTTTTCGTGCTGTAGTGTACATTGTGCAACTTAAAAAAAAAACGACCAAGTGAAGCCGTTGTGTTGATGAATCACCACGCAGTCCGTGGATGTCTCAGTTTTTGGATGCCGCAAGCGGACCAATCGCCAGCGTTCCTTGGTGACAGGCCTGAGCCAGGTTGCGGTACGCAGGGTGCTTGTACGTTGGCTGGCTGAGCGTAGCAGGACGTCGTACGCAGACCGCGAACAGCCGAGTTCGGAACTGTCGACCGTCGGGCCAGACGCCGGAGCAGTTCGTTGGTTGGCTCGTTGGCGGCTTCAAGGTTTGGCGTCCTTCCAAGCCAAAAGGCCCCCCCCCCACTCGGCGGGAGCTCCCGCACAGTTCAGGCTTGCAATCTCCAAACGATCAGCAACTAATTAGCGCTAGTCCAACCCTGGGCTAAGCGCACAGACGGGATTCCTCCTCCACCGCGGAACTCCATTCTCACCTTTTAACGCTAGCGCTGGCGTGAAGCACCAAGGGTCCACGAATTTCTGTCAACGCCCGTCCAGATCATCAGTGCTGCCCAATTTCGATGGTCCATGCCAGAACGCGTCAGCGATTCCATCGCCATGCCATGCCACCCATGATTTCCAATCGAAAGACTAATCAACGGGAGATCAGAACAAGGGCGCTTGGTTGGCTGCACGCTGCCTCGCCTCTCGCTCAAGTGAACACAAGGACACCACAGGACCCAGTGGGCGGTGTTGCCCGATCAAGACTCTTCCGGCTTGCCAGCGACGGAAACACAGTCTACACAGTACAGAGTGGTCGAGCGCATACCCCTGGAAGGATTAAGCGCCGTCCCCAGGAAACTCTGAGACAAGCGCGCGATCAGCCCGTGCCGCAGCACCTGCAGGCATTTCGTTTGTCTGGCTTGCTTGCTCGTTCGTCAGTCTGCAGAGAGAATCGAGTGCGCTCCTGAGAGAGAACGCTACCCTGCGCCACGGACGCGTCCGGGCTGCTTGGTGGCGTACTGCAAGTCTGCAACAGCGGGCGAATCGGCAGTCGAGAGCTAAGCGCCCGCTTGCCCTCCCCCACGTGTGCGTGAAACAGGGCCTGGCATGTGAGGGCATCAACACCATCGACCCGACCCGGACGCATGCACCGCCCGACGCGGGGATCACTGGCGATCATGGCACGCACCAGGCCAACCCGACGACGACAATATGCAGCCCGCTGAGCCCGCCTGCCGGTCGCATCGCTGCGTGCTGCGTGATGCGTGCTTGGTACGGAGTAAGCACAGCCAGCTGGTGTCGAAGCCCTGGCGCTTAGCTGCGCGGCCTGAGCGACGGGACGCCATCGTTCTCGCTGCATGTCTGCCGCGGACGCGGCTAGTTTCCTTGAGGCACACGCGCGGTTCGTGCCGCGTAGAGCTGAGCGAAGCTGAAGACTTGATACAGGAACGGTCGATGCAGGTCATCGTTAATCTGACATCGGCTGGACAAGGTCACACAAGCCCCCAACCCGATCGGGTGATGCGACAGATCGCGGCATGCCGCGCTGCCCGGGGGGTGGAAAGTTCATGTATACTGTGTACTGTGTGCAGTGCCGTGTACGCAGGCACCGTCCGCCTTCACTTCCATGCTCAACCGCATTCTGAGCCGTCCTGGACCGACTCGAGGACGTCATTGCCTCATACAAATATTTCCACCACGCAGGAATGTCCCCGTCTTCTGATTACTCAGGATACGGCCCGCTCGATCGGGGATTCCACAAAAATAGGATCTCACTGGCATGGGGCGCAGGGTCGGCTGGCCCAATAGGAGCAACAGCACCTACATCCAGCACGCCTCAGCCCCGCCGTCCATTAACGGTTCCCGCCTAACCCGGCTGCCGGCCCCTTGACTGCAGCCAGGATAGCTTGCCGGGACACCGGCCGACTCAGTTGTCGCCGAATGCCGTTCATCAGCACGACATTCACCCCTATTGGGATTACCGTGTACACAGTAGTGCGTCTCTTGCGCTCAACAAGGCAAGCGCACCGTCTCGAGCGTCCGTGCGATGCTTATCAGAGGTGGCCACTATGGCCGGCTATGCCCATTCACTCACTCTCAATGGCTGGCTCGAGACCGTGACCACGCAAGTACCTGTCCATCCATCAGCCACGGCAACAGGCCGCCTGCATGGCACCTGTGTTGCATAGTACACGTACCACTACCTATGCTTCCTCTGAGCTCATCCCTCACCCCACAAGGCCTCCACGCGGCATATCCGTTTACGATCCTGCTGCATGCCAGCGGTGTGGTTTGGATAGCCAGGGAGCACTGGGACCCTTGCGTGCATGCCGCCCTCCCAATCAACAGCACGCGAGTTTCTGGTAGCAGGATTTGTCCAGTCGCGCCCCAACATGCGCAGTACCTGCTTGCGTTTGGCGGCCCTGCAATGCTGTGCCACGGCTCGTCATATCCCACCTCACTTCTCTACCAACGGAAACTGGGCCAGCCGAATGGCAATGGATCCATCCGAACCGCTCACCCCCGATGCCCACGTGTGCGCCACATATACTCTTCGAGTCTCTCGAGTCACTCACTGTACTCAGCATACGGAAACCTGAAATCCGGATTCCTACAAGGCGTCGCCGAGGAGAGATTCGGCCTCGCAATGCCTAGCATGCATGCTTCGCGGATGCTCAGTGCACCGATGTATTGGTGTGGCTATGGCTCGAGCCTTACGGGCAGCGCGAACCTATGCGCGACAACACGTACATCGGCGACGACGAGCTTGTTGGACGTTGAACGCACGGAGTTCCAGAGATCCGCGCCGTTACCGAGAGAGGTGCCCTGTGGCTGAGAGTCGCTGGCTACTATACTCAGCGCGGCAAAAGTTGTTCCTGGCCAAACCCAGGTCATAGGGTTGCACGAGCAAGGGTAAGGGGAATTTTTCGCAGGTGCTCGACCATGTCCTCATTCCCTAACCCCTTGCGGAGGGGCAGATGATCGAATTGTCGTTTGTCTCTTCTCGAAGCCCCCTTTCAAGATCGAACATAGTAACCCTTATTCTGCATGGACGCTCAGATGTCGACTTGCAGTGTCAACGAGGTCGGCATCGTTACCAGTAACACACCCTCCCTAACCTGCCACGGCATCCCTGCACCACGGGTGAGCGGACACTGGACAGGGCCCCAAGAGGGGAAGCACTGGAGTAACGACTGGGGGGGAAACCCGCTAACTAACTAAGCCTCTTAGCAAATGCGGGCCAAAGAACTGTGCATTCGATCTGCCATCCTATCCTATCCCATGCCAATTCCATCCCATCCCATCCCATCCCATCCATCCCATCCCCCTGCGCTAGTCTCCCTGGAGGGGCCCTGTGGGCCGTCTGAATATAGCAGCGCCGCAAACGTGCCGCACCGTCGTTCCCCAGAACGCTTCGACGACCCGTTGTCGACAGAGATGGGAACAAGCGGCGGCCGCTTCGGGCCCGGCACTGGCACTGTGGCCATCGCTTGTTGCTGCTGGGTGGTCCCCTGGCTTCCTGCCACACCCACACACACTTCCCGGCTCGGCTGAGGCGTCTTCTTCCCGTCGTCTCGTCTCCCGGAGCACCCATCGCGCTACTGTTGTGTCGTCACTCACATTCAGTCGTCCACATCCCCGTACCGTACCTGACCCTCCGCTGACACCCCTCCCGCCCTGCGCGTGCTGCTACAGCCGCGCGTGTGTGTGTGTGTGCTGCGTCTCTCTGCTGCCGATCCAGCCCTGGGTCTCTTGGGTGGTCCCCTCTTTCGTGTTTGCTCGTGGACACCCAGCTGCTGTTGCTGCTGCTACCTCTCCGTCCGTTTCAGCAGTCCAACCGGGCTGTGTAGTCCTAACTTGGCATCCGGGCTTCCATTTTGAGGGACCGCTGCCGCCCACCATGGCTAGCCTCAGCTTTATAATGGATGTCACCGACGACTACCAACCTGACGGTCGAGCCGCCGCTCCCGCTAAGAAGGACAAGCGCGCAAGCAGCAAGCCCAACAACGCCGCCGCGGGGCTCCCTTATGCCCCGAGTCCGTCCAGCCCGCGCTCCAATCCCGCCGGCCAGGCCACTGCCGAGGCGGATATCAACCAGCCCAGCCCCGCCACCCAGAGCACAAGGCGTCGTGCGTCCTCTCGAGTTCTCAAGCCGGCCGCAGAGACTCCAGGCTCAACGAAAGCAGGTGCCGGAAAGGGAGATGCTGCTCTCGCCTCGACCCCGCCGCCCACATCACGGTCCTTGACTGCCACAACCACCACCACAACCACCCGGCCGTCGACACGACGCCAGAGCACGGCAAGCGACGACTCCATGGACCGCTTACGGTATGGGGGCCCATCCGCCTCCTCGCCGCCGTCCACGAGAGCAAGTCTACAGCGGCCCATGTCTCACCACCAACCTCCGGCCCCGTTCGCGGCGAGGATCACGCCCAAGACGGGACGAGTCAGCAAAGCCAAGAAAGGCTTGCCGGTTCATGTCTGCGACATCTGCAGACCGCCCAAGGTACGTGAGACACTGGCTGGTTGTGTCATTCCCCCTTTGCCCCTTTGCCCCTTTGCCCCTTTGAACACCAGGGGTGTCCGTGGTGTTCCCATCTACAGCACTGTGGTGCAGCTTGCTGACGGGAGACGGCAGACGTTCACGCGGGCCGAGCATCTGAGGTCAGCTCTCTATGCCACCCCCCGTCTTCCGGCCATTGGCACGCTAGCCGTGTCTGCCGACCCCCCTCCCCTCAAGTGCGTTCTGACTGACGTTCATCCCATCTCGAATAGGCGTCATAAACTCGGCCACGGAGCACCGCAGTTCCAATGTCCTGGTTGTGATAAGTCTTTCCATCGAGCCGACCTGCTGGCGCGGCATCAGCAGAAGCAGTATGCCGCCTGTGTCTTCCCGCCCTGGTGTTGCGCGCATGCTAATAGGGCCGTGCAGTGAACACGAAACCGACGACATGTCAAGGTCGGGATCAACGCACCAAAGCCCCAGTCGCTCACCGGCAAGTCTTCCTTTTCAACCCGAGTCATCGCCGCAGACGCCACGCCTAGCCACCACCACCGCCTCCCCTCTAGCGCCGGCGGACATCCCGCCCACACCAAATGCTGCGTCGGGGAAACAGGGCGGCTTCTCCCAGAGCCCGGCACAGAGAAGCAGCTCTCTCTACCAGGCGTCGCGTGGCTCCCCACGGGGCTTCTCCGGCAACTACACCCACTCTCCAAAGCTTACTGTCGTCAATCCTGCTGGGTCATCGTCACTGGGGGGCTCTTCGTACGCGGGTGACCTAGGGGAGTTCCAACCCAGGACGGAGCTGCCGCCCATTTACTTGAACACGCATGTTACGCCGCTGCCGGCTGGGCAGTCGGCCGAGCCGCCAGAGCTGCACGACCCATCACCATGGCCGTCGTCGTCGTCGGCGTCCAACAGCACTTACTCAACACCAGCATCGGATGCGCCCGCAAACTCGCGCCCCTGGGCACAGGGGCAGCGCTCGCCGCCGTATCCCAGCGCCGCACCGCGGGCCCTCCAAAGCCCTGCCTCCTTATTCATCACTCCGTCGTACCCAAACCCCCAGGCATCCGAGTCCAGCTTTGCTGCTATGCTCGGCGTGTCGACATCCCTAACTTATTCCTCTCTCGCGGCAGCCGGCCACCACCAGCCGCCCCTTAGCGCCGCCTCGGACAGCACCGTCCTTCCGCCACATCACCCACTCAACACCTCTCTCTCAACCATCCGCGGCCGGAGTCCGCAGCTGGACAGGTCCCGTCAGGTGGAAGGAAACTCGATGGTGTCTTCCGCTGCGCTCCCAACAAGCCGCCTGGAGTCCATGGCCAGCCTGGACCGCCGGAAAGAGCTCATGATGGAGCCACAACACCACGACCACCTGATGGATCCGCAGGCGGCGGCAATGTGCGGCCTGCACGTCCTGGGCGGCATCGCGCCGGACTACGGCGGCAGCAGCAGCGACGGCGCCAGCCCCGGTGCCGATCACGGCCTCGTTGGCGAGCTCAGCTTGGCCATGGCGGACAGCTGCGCGATGCCGGCGCTCGCGTCCTTCGTCATTCCCCTGCCGGGGCCGATTCGGGCGGCTATTCCCCGGTATCTGGAGCTCTTCTGGGTCAATATTGACCCCGTGCTGCCCGTCGTCCACAGGCCGACGTTCGAGGCCGTGCCGGAAGACGTGCTGCGGTGCGCTATGGCCGCGGCGGCGACGCAGACCCTTAACAACAGGGAAGATCGTAATCGGGGCAATCAGTTGCATGAGTATGCGTGGCAGGAGGTGAAGAGGGTGAGTGACGTATCCCCCATCCCTTTTTCTATTCTGGGGGGGAACCATTATGATTGGTGGCACACCATGCTGACCCAGCCCGCCGCTCTCCTTCTCGCGGTAACAGATACCCCAGTGGACCCTCCAGACGATGCAGGCAATCCTGCTGTGCGAGTATTTCGCGCGCTTCCGCGGCCACAAGGCCGTCACGCGGCCGTCGAAGCCGTTCGAGTCCCTGTGTTCGAGGGTGAGTGATCTGCGGTCCTTTCCTGTTCCGCCGCCGTCTGCTCCGGCTGGGGACGGCGGGCTCTGGCTCGTCGACACCGCCGCCTGGTCTCCTGCTTCTTCCCCCGCGTCTTCCTCTCATTCCTCCTTTGGTGGCGGCGACGCGGTGACGCCAGCTGTTGGCGCCGTGCCCATGTCGCCCTTTGCCTTGCGTCATCTCAGCCCGCTCCAGAATGCCCCGTGGGGAAATTTCCCGTCTTCCAGCATCCGGTCGTCTGCTTCTTCTTCGCCGTTTGGAAAACCCTCGTTTCCTTTGTCGGATTCGTCTTTGGTTCTTGCTTTGCCCAGTGCGTTGGGCTGTAATGTTAATCCCGGCCTTTCTGCCGCGTCGTCTGCTTCTGCTTCTGTTTCTGCGTCTATTTCTGCTTCTTCTGCTTCCTCTGCGTCTGTTGCTTCTGCTTCCCATTCTCAGTCGTCATGGTCGTCTCTCTTTGCTCCCGAACCTTTCAGTCCGGCGTTGGTCTCGGTCGTTTCCTCGCTTTCTCTCGCCGCTTCGTCTCGCTCCCAGGCTCCTCGGCAGGCATACTCACACCGTGTTTCGAACTCGCAGATGCACTACCGAAACCCGGACGTCCTGGACCACGGCGTGCTCGCCGCAAACCAGCAGCCCCTCTCCCTGCAAGAGCGGTGGCAGAGCTGGATCGACACCGAATCGCGCCGCCGCCTCTCCGGCGCCTGCCTGTTTGCGGACGGACACACCGCCGTCTACCAGCAACAGCGGCGTGCTCTGGAAAGCGAGGGCGATGCCTACGTCTCGCACGACCAGATCCCGCTCTTTGGCCCCAGTGCCGTGCTGTGGGCAGCCGCCTCGGCAGAAGAATGGGCAGCCATCCTGGAGACTAACCCCGGCGACCTCCAACCCAAACACGCTCCCCCGTTCGAATACCTCACAACCGAGGACCTGGCCCGCTGTCCCATCATCGACCGAGGCATGATACTCACCTCCCTGGCACTACGCCTGCCGCGCCGCCATCGTTCACAACCCGCAGTCTCGCTCTCGACCGGCAACTCGCCGGCCCCAGAACTAGACTTGCAAATGCACCAGGTAGGCAGCCTGTTCAGCGCCGACCCCCACCAGCCCTCCTCCTACCTCCGCCACCACCAACTCCACCTCTCGCCACAGCGGCATCAACACCACCACCACCACCACCACCACCACCACCACCACCACCACCACCACCAACAACAACAACAACCACCGCACCAACACCTCCTCCCGCAACCCCAACTCAACGACCACCCCGCCTACCCCTTTGATGCCGAAGAGCGCATCGCCACGCTCTTCCGCCCCTGCGTCGTCGGCAACACCTACCTCGCCCTGCACCACACCCCGCTGCGCGACCTGCTCGCCGTCGCCGGCGACTCGTGGGTCTTCTCCCAGAAGATCCTGCCCGCCACTTGCTTCCAGGAACACCAGCGCCGCCTCAAGCTGTGGGTCATGGGCGGCACCGCACCCTCCACCACCGACGGCACCCTGGCCGGCCTGAGCGTTGCGCGCGCGACTGTGTATGCGGCGCGCGCGATTCTGCTGTTCCTTGATCGCCAGGCCGGTGTTGCTTCTGCTTCTGCTCCTGCTGCTGGTGGCTTGGAAGCCGCTGAGTCGTCGGCGAACCAGGCAGCGGCTGCGGCTGCGTCTTGGTCGGCGGATCTGTCGGATTACTGGGCGTTTTATGTCTGTGCGCTCATCTGCTGGGCGTTCAGCCACCGTGTGGCGCGCGCGGAGTCGGTGGCCGGTTCACACTTGTTGCTGCTGCATCCGCAGGTCGGTGGTGGTGGTGGGGGGGGGAGCGGCGTGAGCAGCCCCGCGCCGCCGACCACCCCGGCTGCGTCGTCGTCTTCGTCCCGTCGCGGGAGTGTTGTGCCGCCGGCACAGGCTGCCGCTGCTGCTGCTGCTGGTGGTGGTTCTGGAGGGATGGTGGCGGGCGAGGACGAGGCGGTCGCGTGGCTGCGTCTGCTGGCCGCTGATGGCGTGCGGCTTGAGGACGTCATGCGTGTGCGGGGGCGCCGCGAGGCGCTAAGTGTGGTTGGCCTCGTGCGCCGCCTGCTGGAGAATGATTGTCTCGGTGCGCGGTGCAGGCTGTATGTGGATGCTGTGGGGGTGCTGAGGAAGTTGGAGGAGGGGTCTGGTTGGAAGTGGTTTTGAGGGGATCATGCCACCGGCCGATTCACTTCCTCCCCCGATTCCCCCCCTTGTGCCTGTCTTGGGAGGTTCCAAGATCCTACACCGTCGCCCTCCGTCACCCCCTACTTCTCCCTTTTGGCATTCACACAATGGCCATTCGTTTTTACGCTTTTCACTACGGATCCCGCTCTTCAGGAGATACCATCCGTTCCACTCGTTTCACTTGCAGCGCCTTCAACCAACCGTGGAGTTAATGGAGGGCATAGACGGCAGGCATGATTACAACAACAGCATACTGGGCGGAGAGCGTTTTGTCCTGTTTTCCCATTTCTTTTTGTTCCGTCTTGCACACGGGGAGGGGGTTTACGCGCTACGACACCGGAGCATACGAAAAGATGTTGGTTGGTTGAGTCCATTCGCTTTCATGTCCGGAAGGGCTTCTTTCGTTCACTTCACCATCGTTGGGCAAAAAAGAACGCAGCCTTGCCATCACTCGCTCGGGGTTTTGCTTCGTTCTTCTTCATCCACCTTTTCTTTCTTCTTCACTTGGCTGCGGCTTGATGTTAATCTCGCCAGCTGCTTCACTTCTCTTCTCTTCGTCGGCTTGTATATTGCCGGTGGATTTTGTATTTTTATGTATTATTGGTTCACTTCCGAGGTTTTTGCTATTTCGACACCATGTACTTTTAGCTTAGCAACGAAGGCACGGGCAAGCAACGAGAGAGGATAATCTAATGATAGACGAGGACACACAAGCATTGCATATGGATCTGACAAGATGGAAACGCAAAGCTTATTCTGTACTTCGTGATCGGACTGCCTGTCCTCTATGCAATCCTCAGGGTGAACCTCGCCAAACAAATTTTCATGGGTAGTTCCGGCACGTGAATATGTTACCAAGATATAGATGGTCAATTATCAAATATACTGAATTTTACTCCTCCTGCCCATCCTGTGGTATCCCAAGCGCCATGTGTTAAAACACGCACCCCACATTGTCCGAGTTGATCATGATGCTGTCCCTAGCTGCGCTGTCTGACGACGCTACCTGCCACAGAGACTCCCGTATTGAAAGACGAGGGAATGTCCTGAGCACTCCAAACCTGCTCTTTAGAACAAGCCGTCAATCTCGCCCGTCTCGGCGTCGACATCGACATTAAGGTACCCGGGAGCAGTGGGCAGACCAGGGATAGTTTGAATATCAGCAGCCAGGGCGTAGAGGTAGCCTGCGCCGGCCGCCATGCGGACATCGCGGATGGGCACGGTGAAGCCAGTAGGCGCGCCCTTGAGGTCCGGGTCATGGCTCAGCGAGTACTGCGTCTTGGCGACGCAGATGGGCAGGTTGCCGAAGCCCTGGCGCGTGTACGCGTCGACCTTCTTCTGCGCGAGCTCGCTGAACTCGACGGCGGCGGCGCCGTACATGTCGCGGGCGATCTTCTCGATGCGCTCCTGCACGGTGCCCTCGAGGCTGTAGAGGAGCTTGAAGTCCTTGGGCTTCTCGGACGCGGTGATGACGGCGTGGGCGAGGTCGACGGCGCCCTTGCCGCCCTCGGCCCAGTGGTTCGCCAGAACTGCGTCCTCGGCGCCCGCCTTGATGGCCGCCTCGCGCACGACGTCAATCTCGGCTTGAGTATCGGTCGAGAACTTGTTGATGGCGACCACGACCGGAACGCCGTACGACCTCGCATTGGCAACGTGCTTCGCCAGGTTGACACAGCCCTTCCGCAGGATCTCAACGTTCTCCTCCCTGTAGACTGGGTCGAGAGGGGCGCCTGGGGAGATGGGGGGACCGCCGCCGTGGACCTTGAGCGCGCGGATAGTGGCTACGACAACGACCACGTCCGGGACGAGGCCAGACGTGCGGCACTTGATGTTGAAGAAGCGCTCACCGCCCATGGTGAAGTCGAAGCCGGCCTCCGTCACCACGAAACCGGCTTTGACGGCGTGATCCTCATCCGGCTCTGTGCCGGCAAGCTTCAGCGCCATCTTGTCAGCCAGGATGGAGCTGTTGCCGATGCTGATGTTGGCAAAGGGACCAGCGTGGACAAACACAGGGGTACCCTCCAGACTCTGCATAAGGTTGGGTTTGATGGCGTCTCTCATGAGAGCCGTGAGCGCACCGCCTGCACCAAGGTCGTCGCAGGTGACGGGATCGCCGCTTCTCGAACTGGCAACGACCATCCGACCGAGACGCTCCCGCAAATCGCCCAGGCTTGTGCTCAAGGCAAGGATGGCCATACACTCGCTGGCAACAGAGATGTCAAAGCCGGTTTGGCGGCTGTGTCCCTTCTCGGTGGGCGCATTGCCGATAACAATGCCGCGTAGGTGCCTGTCGTTGACGTCCAGGACACGGCGCCAAGTGATGGTGTCCGGGTCTATGTCAAGACGGGCAAAGCGTCGCACTTCGTCCTCGGTCAGCGAGTCGGGATCGGTCTTGTCGATTCCCAGCTTCTTCAGCCGCCGCAACATAACGGGCGCGAACGTTCGCTTGCCGTTCTTGGCCGGAACGAGACGCCTGTAGAGGGCGGCGTCTTTCTGGGTGCTTTCGTGGAACATGCGCGTGTCAATGGCAGCGGCGAGAAGGTTGTTGGCGGCCGTGATCGCGTGGATGTCGCCAGTCAGGTGCAGGTTGAACTCGTCCATGGGAATGACCTGGCTGTAGCCGCCGCCAGCAGCGCCGCCCTTGATGCCGAAGGTAGGCCCCTGACTCGGCTGTCGCACGTTGGCGAAGGTGACGCGGCCGACATGAGCACCGAGCGCTTGTGCAAGACCCATTGTCGTCGTCGACTTACCCTCGCCCAGAGGAGTAGGAGTGATTCCTGTGACCACGACGTAACGGCCATTCCGACGGTGATCAAGCCGCTTGAGAAGACTGAGGTCGACCTTCGCCTTGTACGAGCCGTATGGCTCTAGTTCCGAAGGGGAGATCCCAATCTCCTTGGCGATTTGGGTGACAGGTTTGGGAGCCTGCGCACGCGAGATGGCGATATCAGACGGGACTGGCTCCAAGAGCTTGAGGTGGAGGGGAACAATATGCCTCTGCTTTTCGGCCTCAAAGGACTGCGTTGCGGCGTCAACCACGTTCTGAAGGAGCATAGCGACTGTCATGGGCCCCACACCGCCCGGAACAGGGGTGATGTGAGATGCCACCTGGGATGCTGACTCGAAGTCGACGTCGCCCACCAGGCGCTGGCCGGACTTCTTGGTGGCGTCAGGAATGTAGTTCGTCCCGACATCGATGACAACAACCCCTGGCTTGAGCTGCTCGCCTTTGACAAACGCGGGACTGCCAATGGCAACGACGAGAATATCGGCGCTCTTGAGGTGTTGCTCAAGACCCTTGGTCTTGGAGTGGCAGACCGTTACGGTCGCGTCGGCGTTCTTCAGCAGATAGCTGACGGGGCTGCCGACGATGTCGCTCCTCCCAAGGACCACAGCGTTCTTGCCGGCTAGCTCGACGCCGGCCTCCTTGAGAAGTACCATGACACCCTGGGGGGTGCACGGGATGAAGAACGGACGGCCGCCACGCTTGGCCAGCTCGCCGATGTTGTGGGCACCGAAGCCGTCGACATCCTTCTCACTGGCCACGGCCGAGGTGACGTTGTACTCAGAGACATGCTTCGGAAGCGGCAGCTGCACCAGAATACCGTGCACAGCCGGGTCGTTGTTGAGGGCGACAACGCGGGCAATCAGCTCGGCCTCGGTAGCGTCTTCTTCGAACTTGATCAGCTCGCAGGCAATGCCGCACTGCATGAAGTTTCACTGATCAGTCCAGGCTTCCGGATGTTTCGACGCCGCGCCAGAACTTGGGGTAGCGGCTCACCTCCTCGGCAGCCTTCAGCTTCATGCGCACATAGGTAGCTGCGGGGCGTCGTCCGGCATCAGCGTCAGAACGTCCCGCATCACGGCGCTGTTGGCCATGGCGGGGTAATGGAGCTTACACGAGTCGGAGCGGTCGCCCACTGCGGCGTTGGAGGATGGTTAGTCACGAACTTTGATTACTGATGGCTTCCAGCAGCGTCTGCCTTCGCGGTGGAGATCGCAACGCACCTTGAATGATCTTGAGGCTCGGCTGGAAGCGCGGGTTGATGCCCTTCTTCTCGGCGATCTCGGCCTGCAGCCGCTCGCGCACGCCTCGCGCAATTGCCGTTCCATCGATCTTGGTTGCAGCCATGGCTGACGAGGTCGAGGTCGAGAAGGCCCTGAGAGCGGATGAGGGCACGTGGTGGCGAGGACGCAAGAGAGCGCTGGTGTGACTCCTCGTCCAACAACTGCTGATGCTGCTGCTGCTGCTCCTGAGCTCGAGATTTGGGCTGGGGACGGATGGGACCCTGCGAAGGGTGGGACAGCGCGGGGCAGCGGAGCTCGATGCAGCCGATAAGGAAGGCCGCCGAAAGTCGGTCTCTCTGGACTGCTGTGTCCCGCTGTTGACTTCCCCTGACTCACATACCGCTGGTGCCCGCGAGGCTGTGGCACACGCAGCGATCTGCAGCCGGCCTGTTACCGCGCAAACAACCGATAATCTTTGAGTGATGTGCGTTTGCGTCGGTGTGGGCTTTCTCCACTGCAGCTGATTTGCTGTCGGCGAGTGGTTGGTAAGGGGATTGGCGCCTGTACGTGCCGGATTCGAGATCCTATGGACAAGCACGCGTGAGAGAGTCATTGCTCGTGTGACTCGGCTGCTAGGTACCTCGGATCCTGCGGTAGAAGGATGAGGTTGGTGACTCGCGTCGTTCTTTCGACCAGCCGCATCCGACCAGAACGGGCCAATTGGTCCTTAGATGCGAGGGGCAAGTGTTATGAGGGGGTCGCAAGCTGAATCCTAGGTGAGCAACCATGGGCCCGTTGTGGGGAGTGATCTCTGTTGAGTCACTGAGATCGGGTGGTTCGTCGAGTGGAAACCGTGGATCGGAAGGTCAGGAAGCTACACTGACAGACTGACAGACAGGCTGGGTCACGGCCAGCTTGCGATTTGCGGTAGGGCGGAGGCATAGCAATGAAATAGTAAAGCAGAAGCAGCCATAATGTCCGAGAGTTCTCCGGCAAGTGCACTGCGTCAACAGCCAGAGACGGCCCAAGGTTACTACTGCGCGGTATAGTAGCAGGGTGCAGCCAGCGCTTCTGAGGACCAAGAAAATGCCCCAGCAAGCAGCAAGCCTCTCTCTCCCCCACAGCAAACCCCTCGCGGTGCTGTGCTGCCGTGCCGGGAAGGGAAAGGCGCCCGCCCGTTTGGTTACGTTGCAAAGGGCGTTCAGCGGGCGCTGGATGGCCCTGCGGAAGCTAAGCAAGTTGTCATCGGGGCGTGTGCATGGTCTGATGTCGGCAGATGTTCGCTGCCTCCTGACGTTCAGCCAGCATTTGGCGAGGTGAGTGTTTTCAGACAGGGGACGGGCATGGAAACACTGGAATCCCCTGCGGTCTAAAACCAGAAGGCGGTCAACAAGCATCCTTGCGACCGCCTATGACTCCAAGGCTGCCTCTTAGCCTGGGCCTTGGGGACTGGAAGTGGGGCTAAGGAGTCGCCCCGCGATGACTGCGGGCGCCGCCTGGCTTATCGGCGCCACGCACAATCGACGGAAAAAATAGGCGTCCAAATCAATCCGGCGCAGGAAAGCGACGCTCCCTAAAAGACTTGAAAGACGAGTGCCCCGCAGCCAGCGAAAGCCGTCAAAGACGATTTGGTGCCGATATCCACACTCCCTGCAGACCTGACATTGACGGACGGAATTCACCACGAACAACCACAACCACTCGGCTTCAAAGCAGAGAGCAACAGACGCCACATCCCGCCAAAATGAGGCCCATCCTGCTATCGGGCCACGAACGTGCCCTGACCCAGATCAAGTCTGTTGTCCCCCCGGCATAGCTGAGGCAGCTGAACCTCGGATCTAACCCGGCCGTGTTCCTGCAGGTACAACCGCGAGGGTGATCTTCTCTTCTCCGTCTCCAAGGACCAGCAGATCTGCGTGTGGTTTGCGCACAACGGCGAGCGGCTCGGCACATATCGCGGCCACCAGGGCGCCATCTGGACCATCGACGTCGACCCCACCTCCACCATCCTTGCCTCGGGGTCCGCCGACAATACCATCCGCCTCTGGGACATCAAGACGGGCAAGTGCCTCAAGACCTGGGACTTTCCCACCGCCGTCAAGCGGGTCGAGTTCAACGAGGATGGCACCAAGCTGCTGGGCGTGACGGAGAAGCGCATGGGGCACCTGGGTACCATCGTTGTGCTGGACGTCCAGATCGATGTCGAGGCTGAGCAGACGGACGAGAAGGCCCTGACGATTGTGTGCGAGGAGAGCAAGGCGACGGTGGCGGGGTGGAGCTACCTCAGCAAGTACATCATCGCCGGGCACGAGGATGGCTCCGTATCGCAGTACGACGGCAAGACGGGCGATCTGATCTACAACATACCTATCCACGAGCTCAACCAACCCATCACCGACCTCCAATGGTCCACGGATCGGACATACTTCATCACCGCGTCGAAAGACAAGACCGCCAAGGTACGCTGGCAGACTGGCATCCCTTCCACCTCGGTCGACCATACGTTATACTCCTGCTAACAAACCATCTGCAGCTCATTACCGCGAAGGACCTCGAAGTGCTCAAGAACTACCCGGCGGACACGCCGCTCAACAGCGCCACCATCACGCCGAAGAAGGAGTTCGTCATCCTGGGCGGCGGCCAGGCGGCCATGGACGTGACCACGACGGCGGCGCGGCAGGGCAAGTTCGAGGCGCGCTTCTACCACAAGATCTTCGAGGACGAGATCGGCCGCGTGCGCGGCCACTTCGGCCCGCTCAACACGGTGGCCGCCGACCCGACCGGCAAGGGCTACGCGAGCGGCGGCGAGGACGGCTACGTGCGCGTGCACCACTTCGACAAGGGCTACTACGACTTCATGTACGAGGTCGAGAGGGAACGGCAGAACAGGCTAGCGGCGGCGGGCACTGCTTGATTTTGTGTCGGGCGCGGGGTAGCGATGGTGGAGATGTTGGCGGGTGAATGGTTCGGCATTTGCAAATTGGCGTTTCGGGGACACTCACGAAAGGACGGTGGGCTGGTCAAGGGAGGAGTGCGTAGGGGAAAATGACTGATTTCTTATCTTGAAAAAGAGAGAACTCGGTTCTTCGCCTAGATCGTCATGTCTACCCGTATAGCTGGCTCAGTCCGCTTATTCCAAATGCTGAACACGCGGGATACCCTACATCGGCTTGTTTTTCAACTGGTTCTCAGCCCTTACGCACGCTTGACTGGTAGCCTACAGCATGACAAGAACCTCAACGACTGCTTAACACAACTTTTTGTCTGCGGTTCTGTAGATCTCCTGAGACTAAAATCCGGTACTGCAACGAGCCTGCAAACTAGCACCGCTTTCCGACTCGACGCTCTTGCTCTGCGTAACGGATAGCTCAACAAAAGAACGCCCCAAACGCCCGTTCTCCCTCCTCCATCTAGCTACCCATACGAAATACCCGTCCACACCCAAGATGCAACTGGCATGTTTACCACCGACACCAGAAGCATCACTGATCTGGACAGAAGACAGGAAACCCGTCCTCCCCAGCATGCTAAGCCATCAACCATATCCGCGGAGCTCATATGGCCCATACTTCCCTCCAAGCCCAGGTACCCCTACTGTTTCCGTACACCTATTTCTTCTTGCCCTTGGACTTGGCCTTCGAGCCCGCAGGCTTCGAGTCCGTTGAGGCGACACTCGACGCCCGCGAGGGAGACGTCGAGTTGGCCTTGCTGCCATTGGCCGACTTGACGTTGTCAAGAGCCTTATTCTGTAGAGAACCATGTGTCAGCTTCGGGAACCTCAATTCGAAAAGACATGTTGTGGCTTCACTCACCTTGAAACCCTGCGCCTTGGACTTCTTCTTAGCCGGGGCCAAGCCGAGGATGCTGTCCTCGTCGTTCTCGTCGTCGTCCGGCTGCTCACGCTTGAGCTTGACGCCGTTCGTCTTGCTGGTGGTGTTGACGTCCTCAAACTCCTTGACGACCGTCGTCAGGAGCGTGTTGCAGCGCCGGCCGAGCTCGGTCGGCGTGCGGCTGAGGAAGAACCAGTCAAAGCGGAACAGCGGGCTCTCGCGGATCTCGTCGCGGATCTTCTCGTAGATGCCTTCCGAGTCGACGCCGTACTTGTCGAGCAGCACCAGCAGGAACCGGTCCTCCTCCTCCGTGTAGACCTTCTTGTTGGTGGTGGAGACGGAGTAGTTGATCTTGAGCTGCTGCAGCGGGACGCGGTACTGCGACATCTTCTTGCGCAGCATCTTGCGCTGGTGCTCGATCTTGCGCATCCGCTCCTCGCCGTCCTCGATGATCTTGATGTACTTGTTGTAGTCGGAGATTTCGGTGTACCGCTGCCAGAACACTTTGGCGTACGCCTTGACCTCGGAGGGGGTCTTGCTGTCGACTTCCAACGCGATCCCCTCGTAGTCGTGGCGCCCATATCGCCCGGAGCCGTTGACGAACTGTTGAAAATCGCGGCGATTCCAGTCGCCGAACCCTTGCTGGGCCAGCTTCTGCTTCTCTTCCTGCTCCTCCTCGGTGAGAGCTGTGGCATTGTCGATCTCCTGCTGGTCGAGTGCCCGCTCGGCCTCGCGCTCCGACAAGTTCTCATCGTCACCGTCCGGCAGCGGAACCTTGTACCCAATCTCCTTGCGGTAGAAGGCGGTTTCCCTGTCCTGCAGGTCGCGGAGTCTGGGAGGGTAGAACTGGTAGTCGTGAACCGGGACTTGCTTGGGGGCGCGAGGCGCTTTCGGCTTCGCATCGGCAGTCCGGCCGCCGGTGTGCAGCGCCTGCTTGTAGTACTTGTCAATCGAATAGATCTGTTCCTTGCGTTCGCGCTTGGCAGGATTAATCCAGTTGATGCCGATGTCCTTCTTGCGCGCCGCAAAGTCCTCTCCGTTCCATTCGTAGGCAGACTCCGACGTGAACTTCTGGAGGTCGTCGAGGCCAAGCTTCTCATACCTGGCATTGAGCTCCTTTGTGCGGGACTCGCCAGCCTGCAGGATTTGGTCGATGTCGTCGTCGTCGAGCTCAGATCCCTTCTCGGCTATTGTTCCAAAGGCGCCTTTGCTCTGGAAAACCTTCTCTGCGCCATGTTGAATCATGGACAGGAGCTCGTCCTTGTTGGCAGCGGCCTTCGCAGCAACCTGGGCGCGGCCTTGCTGAATGACCAGCTGGTCAAGACGCAACTTCTGGGCCGCGCGCTCCAGGACTTTCTCTTCAATGGCGTTGTCCGTAACAAAACGATAGACGACGACTTGCTTGGTCTGGCCGATGCGGTGGGCTCGATCCATGGCTTGCAGATCGGCCTGCGGGTTCCAATCGCTGTCGTAGAGAACGACGATATCGGCCGTCGTCAGATTAATCCCCAGGCCACCGGCTCGCGTCGTCAGCAAGAAGATGAACTTCTCCGAGTCTGGCTTGTTGTAGTCGTCGATGGCGGCAATACGATCCTCGTGTGCGGTGCTGCCGTCGATACGGCAGTATTTGTAGCCTCTGAACACGCAGTAGTCCTCCAGAATATCCAACAAGCGGCTCATTTGTGAGAAGATGAGCGCGCGGCTGCCCTGTGTCTGCAGCCTCTTCAGCAGCTTGTCGAGAACAAGCATCTTCCCCGCGTTGTACACGAGATGCTCGTCAGTGGTATATGGCGGCCCAGGCTCGGCGCCTTCGAAGAGGTAAGGGTGGTTGCAGCACTTTCGCAGCTGCATGACGATGTTCAGCAGCCGCGTTTTGGACTCGCGTTTTCCACCCGCACCGTTGACAGCATCAATATCCTTCTCAAGAATCTTCTGGTACCACTTGACCTGCATCTCCGACATGCCGATGTAGACATTGACCTCCTTCTTGGGAAGCAGGCTCTTCTCCACGTCGCTCTTGACACGGCGAAGCAAGAAAGGCCGCAGTACGCGATGTAGCTGCTGGACCACGGTGTCCTGATCCCTGTCCTGGCCCGAGAACCACTGGTCGAAAGCCTCCGAGTCGCCAAACACGTCGGGAAGCAGGAAGTTGAGCAATGCCCACAGTTCGTGCAGGTTGTTTTGCAGAGGGGTGCCGGTGATGAGGAGTCGGTTTCTCGAGTTGAACATGCGGATAACCTGCGCCAACGACGACTCTTCGTTTTTGATACGGTGCGCCTCGTCGATGATGATGTACTCCCAGGCAAACTTTTTGAGGTGGGCCTTCTCGCGGAGGATCATCTCGTAACTGGTGATGCAAACATCGAAATTCTCGTCGACGAGCCGTTCGTTGATGAGCTGATGGCGCTCTTCTTTGGCGCCCTGCAGCACGAGCACGTTGACTTCTGGTGTCCACCTGGCAAACTCCCGCTTCCAGTTGTCCAGAGTGGACTTGGGCACCGTGATCAGATGCGGGCCCGTGATGCCCATGATATGACGCAGATAGCCCAGGAAGGAGATGGTCTGCAGGGTCTTGCCCAGACCCATTTCGTCGGCAAGAATGCCCGAAATACCGTTCTCATGGAGTGAGATCAGCCAATTCAGGCCAGCAACCTGGTAGTCCCTCATTGTGCCCTGAATGAAGGCGGGCGACTCGCGAAAAACCGTCTCGGCGGAACCTCCATGCTTCTCGTCCTTGAGCAGCTCAGCATCTTCCTCAGCCTCGGTCCGGCGGCGCCGCTCGCTAGTGGCGCCACCCTGACGACCGCCGCCTTTCTTCTGCCGGGCTGCCTCTTCATTCTGGCGATCGATCTCGGCCATGATGTCGCGGATCTTGGGGTCCGGGTTCGTCTCGATGAAGTGGCGAAACAGGTCGGTGAGACCCAGGAGATAGCGGAACCGGCGAAGCGTGTCATCCTCCTATCAAATCATGAGCTGAAAATCCTCCACAGACCTTTCCGAGACTGGTTCCCACCTTCGATTCGCCTAGCCTGTCATGCTTCTTGCCAAAGATGCTTCGGCGCAGCTGGTTGGCTTCCGAGCGCCGCTTACGGCCGTCGGTGAGGGGCTCACCAGCAACACTGCTGGCGGTCGTATTCGGGTTTGTGTCTGAGTCGGTGTAGTCGGGGGTCTCGTCGACGTCCTGCGGAACGGTTTTCAGTTGGGGTCTGGTTGCCGCCGACACCGAGTGGTCACGCTGCGGTGCTTCAAAAAGGGAAGGGAGCAGAAACTTACCATATCGTCGACGGTTTGTGGAATATGGGCCGGCTCAGGCGCATCAGGCATTGACGCGTCGGTGTCGTTGCCGTTCTGCCGCGAGCGGGGAGCCATGTTCGCTGCGGTGCCCTCGCGGAGGGTCTGGCCGAGGGACGCGACTTAGACGCGCTGGTGCCGTGTAAGAGGAAGATCCCGCGCGTTCAGCAGAGGCTTTCCAAACGTTCTAGTGGACTTTGGGTGATGAATGCGAGCCTCGTGGCTGCGATTCGCGATAGGAACGAGGCAAGACTCGGAGAAAGGCGGTTTGAGGATGGGTGGGTGCTGGAGAGGTGCGAATTTCTGAGGTCGAGAAACCCCAAAAAGATCCAAACCGCGTCCCACTCGGCCAATCACAGCCGCCACATAACGGAGGGGATCAGAGTGCAGTCGACTCTGGTCAGGTTGCAACTACAGAAGATGGAGAACACTGCTCCATAACTGTGAATCGATCTTCAGAGCATTTTTGAGTCATTCTGAACTCGTTGCAGGTTTCAGATAATTTGTTAGTTCTGGTCCAGTGCCATTGCTAAGGTAGTTTATGGTATCTAGCCTGTAAGTCTGCATCAAGTGGAAGCGCGCCCATCATATGGGCCCGAGTACCAACTATTCTGTGGCGGCGACACTCCTTATTAATCACGAAGTAGATCGCATCTGCCTTGCGCCATGGGGCGCTCAGAGTCATCCCTGTGGCCATAATGGGCGACACTTCGGTTAAAAAACTTCAAGTTAGTAGTTTGAAAATGTCGGCAAAGCTCCATTCATCTGAGCCTTCCTAAGCATGCTGAACTGCTGCATTCGTCACCAAAAACAAGCCAAGGCAGGTATCTATATTCCGTACATCCGAGAACTATAACACGGTTACACTGGGCTCCTTGCGTTTTACTTTCTTGATGTTTTTTGTGATTCTGATATTTATCGTTAAACTTCCGCCTTTAGTAACCTTGCTTTACTGCCTCTGTTCTCTTTGTATCCTGGCTAAAGTGATACCTGGAGTTTAGTGTCAATCCAGAGAATCCCGTGCTGCGCTTTGCTCCACTATTTCAGCCGGGGAACCCGACGTTCAGCCAATCGGTCTCAAGCTCCAAAGGCAAGGTATTGAGTTTCTTCGAACCAAGGGGCCACTCGCAATCCAAGTCAGCATGACAGCACAGCGCCGACACCTTGTTTCCCGACCCAAACCACCGAGCGCGTAGCCTAACCATCGCACCTAGAATTGATTTCACACGAGCCTTTGTGTCTACCAGTATCGTGTCGCATCAAAGTGGTGGCAGAGTCCGACCTCATTGCCTATCGAAGCCTGGCTCTACGGATACTGCGGACCCAGAAGTGAAATCACCCACGTCGCTCCAAAGCTCCGCCCCGGCCCACATTCAGGTCCTTGGCTCTTGTCGGTTTAGTGAAAACCCCTCATCGGGCTGTTGTCGACAAGAATCACCACATCCTTCCACGGCATCGGGCATCGAGCAAAATCAATATCGCCGATCGAGAATCACAAGCCGCCGCAAACATATTCTCCCGGGGTCGCCCCTACAGCTCCGCCCAGCCCAGCAAACACCACACATCGATTCCGCGTCAATGAGCATCGAGGGGAACGAGTTGCTTGAGGCCTTCAAGGCCGCCGCGCTGTCGGTCACAAAGCTCTACAAGACGTCGGCGTCGGCCCAAGCCAAGTCACGCGCAGACGGGTATCAGGACTGCCTCGACGACCTCCTCTCCTTCCTCGACAAGGAGAACATTGGCGTGCAAGACGGCGAGGCGCACAAGGTGCGCAAGTGGATCACAGAGCGGATAGAGGGGCGTGATGGGACATCCCCGCCACTCGAGAGCGACGACGAAGCCGACAAGTCCGATCCACCGGCCATGTCATCGCCGCAGGTGCAGCGCGCTGTGCCAGCTGCCACGGTACAGCGATTGAACGACAAGAACGAAGTACAGATGAGGGACTCCTCAGCACCGCCTATCCTCATGGCAGTACCCGTTGCCCCGAACCCCACAGTGGACGAAGTCGACATCGTGGTTCCCTCGCAAGACACTTTTACTTTTCAGACATCACATCCTTACCCCCACGACGAGGCTCTCCGCCTAGCCAATCTCGACCTCTCCGACTCGCAGACGACGACGGGCAACTCCACTACGCGCTCAGCAACACGGAACGGCAGGACCAGGACTGGGCGGGCAGGGCAAAGACCGGCATTGGGCAGAGGAGCCGGGCAAAAGCGAAAACTCAACCTGGCCGAGATCTTTGGTCTGGGGAATCTAGACTATGGGAATGGCAAGGACGTGTTTGGAAGCGGCGGGAAGCGGGGACGGTTCATATAATGGAGGGCCGGCTCGACGCATGTCGCCGCACGGTGACTTTCTACTTCTCAGGAACTGGGTGATTATGTTTCAATCTTCATCTTTTTGCGGGAGGACATGGTCGGGAAGCGTGTTTTGCATCGCGTGTCCGGGGAACGCGTGGGCATCATCCAACACGGGCACAGGGGCACGGGCATGGATGGGCGCCTTGACGCCTGCAGGCTGTCTAGGGCGGACGGAGGCGGGAACGGGACCTTTTAGAAGGGAGCATATCGGGGCGTTCAACTGATACCAGGCAAGACGGGCATGGAATGTTTTCCCTTTTTGTATGTAGAGCTTGGCTCAGCTGGGGGCGACAGCCCCTGATATAGTCTATTCACGAATAGTCTACCAAGTCTCCTGAAGGAGGCCGCCCACCCCCGTTTCACTGATATCTGTCTGCTGTCGTGCGTCTGGAAAGTCAGCATCATCCAGCTGCTGGCAGTCCAGTCCGTTTGTTTCCGGAGGGACGCAGGCACACCAGGCTCCAGCTGCCCCGCTAGCTTATTTGATTTTATTGGCCGCACCGTCGCCTCTGCCTCCCGCCGGCACTCGGGCTTGATTGACCGACATTTGTGAGACTTGGATGGCAACCTGGAAAACAGACGCCAGTCCCGATCTAACGGGGCGGCGTCCCGTTGCCTGATTCACTCTTAGACTGACAACACATACGACATGACGACTTCAGAAGCAGCTCTAACCAGCCTGGCTAGTAATTAGTCTCTGCGGTTAGGGGATTCGCCAAATCTGCCAGCTCGACATCTCCCTGCGCCCACCACCACCAGCTACACTTCCACTCACCTCATAACAACGATGTCCGACATTTCCTCCCTCCACCAGCCCCTCCTCGGCGCGCACTCAGCTGCAGAAGAAGCCAGGGACGAGCTGCCTCCACCTACACCCTCCTCCCCGCCTTCGCTAACAACACACGAAACCTCACCCTCTTGGAGAACCACCTACGCCGGCCGGCGGCGCCAAGCCAGAGCGCTGCTCGCGTCCCGCGCCAAGCACTACTTCGTGCTGGGGCTGGTCTCGCTCGACGTCACCGCCATCCTGGCCGACCTGTTCATCGCCCTCGTGGCCTGCGACCTGGGCCGGGCGCACGACGAGTGGGTGGTGCGCGCGCGCGAGGTGCTGCACCCGTTCGCGCTGGCGTGCAGCGCGCTGTTTGTGGGGGAGCTTGGGGTCACGGTGTGGGCGTTTGGGTGGAGGTGAGTTTTATGTCTGTCTACCTATCCTGACGTGGAGAGAGTTCTTGTTGTGGCTGAGGAGGTGCTTGCGTTTGTCTACATGTGTGAGAGAGACTGAGTGATGTTTACGTGCTGTGTGTGTGGGCAGGTACTTCCGCGAGTGGTTTCACTGCTTCGACGGGTTTGTCATCACGGTCAGCTTCGTGGCGGATGTGCTTACGCGGGGCATCGTGGAGGAGATCGCGTCGATTGTGATCATTCTCCGGCTGTGGAGGCTGGTCAAGATCATCGAGGAGCTCAGCGTAGGCGCTGCCGAGAGGATGGAGGAGGTCGAGGGGAGGGTTGTGGAACTAGAGCAGGAGAACGCGCAGCTCAGACGGCAGGTTGAGGAGATGAGCAATCGGGGGTGGGAGGAGCGAGAACGGGCACAGTGAGGGCGAGGCGTTCGTTCGCAACGGGTTTCTCCAGGATAACTGCCGGCCAGGCGCACATTTCGTGCAGTTTGAACAACAGTCCCCTGTCTAGACTATGGCTGTCAGGACTCGACTCGCCAGTGTGACTTGCGGTGGCCGCCACAAGGGACGACGAGCATCACTAGCGGCCCGCATGCTGCACAATGCCACGTTCGTTCGCCCGGGGATCAGACCCTGGCCTACTGTGTACCAGTGGGGAGGCCCGCCGACGAGTGGGTGTGTTCCCGGCGATCGTTGAGCCCGCAATGTGGCTGTCGGAATCGTGTGGGGACGCTGACAGCTAACGTTCCCGACTACATGGTACGGACTTGCCTGGTTGGCCTTTATAAAGAATTCGATTCTGCTGTCGCCCGCGGGTGAAGGAGCAGTGCACAGTACGGATTACAAGTTACGTACAATGTGTTGGAGACCCGAAGCTGCCGAGATGTGAAAGACGAGTGGAAGCTTGGCACGCCTTCCGTTCTATGGAAAATGGGGCAATCGCTTGAGCGATTGGCGAATCAGCTCGCTACTATGCAAGTGCCCGGAAATGCACGGCCATGCATGCGCGTGCGGGCCGACGTTTCCTTATTTACACGAAAAATGACTTGGCGTTGTCGTCCAATGAAGCCATCGCCAAATCTGAGCGGGCTGGCCGTGGCTCAAACACTCAACTGGCACTAGCCCACGCAGCAACCTGCGGTTGGCTTTCTGCGCAGTGGCGCTTGCGTTGGCAGCAGCCATGGCTGCGATGGCAATCGAGCTCACCGTACTGTACACTATCGTTGTAGCACGGGCTGATGTTGCACTGGAGAAGTCCGGAGTCGACAACCTGGCAAATGCCCTGGCTGTCGAGGCTGGGCACGCCGACGATGGCACGGTGGGCCACCAATGCACCACCAAGATGGAAACCACCCGAGATCTGAGCTAAGGTGGCCCCGGCCAGCCCAAGCGGGCATGCGCATGGCGCCGCCATGCCCATGTCTCGACGGATGACTGGCGCGCCTCTCATTTCGCATTTCGCGTCCCCGGGTCTTCCATTCTTCACCGTGCACTTTCACTTCTCACTTCTCACTTCTCCCTCGAGACCCAACGCCCCTCGACAACTGTCGCTCGCTTGGTTGCCGTGGCCCCGTGGCTGGGTAGAACCACCACATTCCGCCGCCCCCGTCTGTGTTGTCTCTCAAGTCTCCCGGTACACTATATTAACGTTCTGGCTGGACGGCATAGAAAAATCCCCCCGTCGCTCGCTTTCCCCACCCCCAGGTTTCGCACACTCGCTCAGTTTCGTCAAGTCAAGTCCCGTCACGTCACGAGAACTCCTCATCAACATGAAGGCCTTCCTGTTCCCTCTCGCCGTCCTGGCCTCGTCTGTCGCGGCGCAGACCACGACCACTGCCTGCGCTGCCGACTACATCGTCGAGGCGTGCCTCAGCTCCGAGAAGGCCAAGCTGGCCAGCTGCCAGAACACCGATTACGTCTGCCAGTGCGCCGTGTGGCAGAGCATCATCACGTATGGGAGCCCTTCCAACCGAACCACCCATTACAAGACTACGGTTGACTGACTTGTCTACCACAACGCAGCTGCTACAACAACTGCCCCAGCGACCCCCGGCAGCGTGAGTCTTCTGATCATGCACTCTTCCCTGTTTCCCCCTCCATACTAAGACTCCTTCCTCAGACGACGCTGCCGGCCAGCGGGACATCTTCTGCGGCTACGCGAGCCAGTTCACCTCCTCGACGACCACGCCCGCCGCCCAGACGTCGTCGGCGGCGACCCAGCAGACCTCCAAGGACGCCCACGTCGACCAGAACGCCAGCACGAGCGCCTCCGGCGGCAGCACACCGACCAGCAGCACCGGCGGGCCCGCCAAGACCAACAGCGCCGGCGACCTCGTTCTCAACGCCGGCGGCGTCCTTGCTGCCGTTGCTGGTGCTGTGGTCGCTGTGCTCTAAAAGGGGGCGGTTGCGGGCGGGGGATGAGGGTTAGGGCGGGATCGGTGGTACGCGGATTCGTTTGATGACTCGACGGAAACTTCCATGTATCTTCGCGGAGAGGAGATCTGCACCCGAAAAGCCCGGCGTGGGGAGCGGTTGACCGAGGGGAAAGCAAGTGCCTGTCTCGGATTTTGTCTGCTGTTGTGGAACAACAAACATCTTCTTCAAAAACACACAAAGCACTGACCGTTGGATGCTAGGCCGGCACCAGGATGGCGGTGCTATGAGTTTGGACTAATATCTAATCTGGGAGCGGCAGCTATCCCGTGTAACCTTAAACTGAACCTGAGCGCGCGTCGTGTGTCAGCTCTTGGGAACGGCCAGCTTGGTTGTTCGCAGGGAACATGTCGTCTGTCACGGCCAGGAAAAGCAACTATACACTCGGACATCCGAAAGAGAGACGTTCGATACTTTCTCCCGAGTCCGGGACACAAGCCAACCTGACTTTTGAGATCCGACAGTCATACAAGACGGCGGCAATGCACAACAACCTGCCGAAAGAAGGTCCGCGAGAGTTTCCTTTTGTCTTCTCTCTTAGTTATACACTCACCCCAGGCCCCCCTTCACGCCTGCTCATCCCCTCCGAGCGGACTGAACCAGCTCTTCCCCTCCACCCCGCCCGTCTGCCGCGGTCCCGCATCCCTGCCCTGGCTGGCCATGCCGGCCTTGAGGTCGCGCGTGGCGACCCGCGCCGGGTCCTCGATGCTGCCCGGCTCCGGCAGCGGGGCCCCCTCGGTCCCGCTGCCCTCGAACCCGCCCTCCCTCAGGTTCTTGCCGTGCGGACCGCCCGGGTCGCGGTACCGCTGCGCCGCCACGTAGGTCGGCGCCGGGGCGCCCTGCGCCTCGCCTTCCAGGCTCCAGTCGCCGGCGGCTGTCTTCTTCTTGCTGCTGCTGCCGTTGTCGTGTCCTGCGGTGGTGCCGCGGGAGGTCTGCTGGTTCTCGAGGTGCAGCGAGGTCGTTTTGTTGGTCGCCGTGCTGCCGCCCTCGCCGGTGCCGCGGGAGTCATAGCGTTGCTGGGACTGCGACTGACGAGTTTGGGGAGCCTGCTCCAGGCCCGGGTTCGATGCGAACTCGCCCCCCTTTTGGGCTGACTCGGCTGCCAAAGAGTCCGCGGGCACGTTGCCCGCTGCTTCACGTTTAACGGGCCTGTCGCCCGTGGTCACCTGGCGTCGTCCAAATGGTATTAGCAATGGCCAATGAGGTTGATGCATGAAGGGAATGGCCAGCATACCTTCTTACCAGCGCTCGGAGCCTTGTTGGGCATGATGGGAAGCTGTAACAGTCGCGAATACAATTCTAGCCTCTGCAAGTCGACACGATTGGTTTACCTTGCCTTGTAACTTTGTAAGTAAACACCGTGAACACTGCCAGTCATGAACGAAACTATGTAGGATACTGCTCAGACACCAAATAGGGGGGTTAGGAGGATTGGGTATCTCAATGGACACGGCATGACATCACGGCGTGATGTCATGGCGACGCGGTGCTGCTTGCGGGCAAATCGTCCACACATTCACAAGTGCTCCAGCGCGGGGCAGCGGTGATCCGATATGAGTGTTCAGATCTATGACTTCATGGCAAGTTGCGGGTGCTGAGGGGTTGCAGTTTGCCTGTCTGCACGGCGTAGATCGGATTGTAGGCAAGACTCCAGTTACCGCCCGCCTTGACAGTAACCGCGGCTGATACACAATTATCGCCCCAGGAAAATGAGCTCTCTGTCTAAATCACTAAAATATGCGGTTTACATTGATAGATGGTTTATATCGACCCCGTACCCCTGAAGAGCTATCCCCACGACACCTAAAAGGCACCTCCCTATCTGTAACAAAACCGTGTAGAAATGATGCTATATCCATGCTCAAGCGTTCAAAAAAAACCCCAACTCTACACCGAAGGCGGCCTGATACCACACAGCCCCCCTATGTATGGCACACCGCCATGTCGTCTTCCACACGGCCGCCCGAAAACAAACCTCTTCGCTCCAAAAGTACACAACACAACACCTTATCCCACTATAGCCCGCGCCGGCCGCCGGTACTCATCAAAGTAATCTTCTGCTTCTTCTTCTTCTTTCCTCCCACGCCCGACTGGCCCACCCCAGCCGCGGCTGCTGACGGACCTGATGCTGCTGCTGCTGCTGCGGTCGAGCTCCCAGCGCCGTCCGACTCCACCACGCCCAACGCCTCAAGCTGCAACGCAATATCCGCAGCCCCCAGCGTCTCCAGCACATTCGTATCCTTCAGCCAGCCGTCATCCACGCGCTGCCGCGCAGGCAGGACATCCGACGGCGGACCACCGACCAAAGGCGTCCCCCACACCGTCCGGCGGCCCGTCGGGCTGGTGCTCACGTCCGACAGGGATGAGAACCCCACCCTCGGGTTGGGCGGCGTCGTGCCCTCCGCCCCGAGCGGGATGAAGTCATTCATGTCGACGGGCGGCTCGTCGTGCAGGCCGGCGTTACCGAAGCGCACGGTGACCTCCTCGTCGAGGGCGCCGCCAAAGTTGCGCCTCGCGTCGCGGATCGCCGCGGCCTCGAGCCGCTCCGCCTGCAGCCGCTCACGCTCCTCTTGAACGGCTTTCTCCCGGTTGCGGCGGCGGCGGCGCTCGATCTCGTCCGCGAACGTGGCCAGGACCTCGGGCGACACGATGTCGGTCCAGTCGCACTCTAGGAAGCTGATGAGGCAGCCTCGTGGCAGGTGGCCGAGGTACTTGGCTCGCTTTCGCAAGCCTTCGTCAACTACGTGGCCGGTGGAGATGTGCTCGACACGCGGTAGTAGGGTGGAGGGGAAGGCGGAGAATGAGCCGTACTTGGTCTTGAGGATGCGGATGTCGAGCGGTGAAAGGTACAGATGTGGTGGCGAAGTGTAAAAGTAAAAGTCTTGGTCGGCTTGGCCCGGCTGGCTGGGGCCCGGCATGGCAGCTGCCACAACCGCCTCCGCGTCGCAAGGCTCGGCCGCTTTCTCCTTCGCCGTCCTGATTGCCCTGACGGCCTTCTGCGTCCACTCGTTGTCCTCGTGGTAAAGGAGCTCGTCCTCTTTCTCTTGCTTCAGGAGGTCTTCAATCTCGCGGTCGAACTGCTCCACCATGTAGTCGCTGGAGCCCCTCATGATCCTGGCATAGTCCAAGACATTGGCCGCAAAATGCCACGGGACATCCTCGCCCGATTGAAACACCTCGGTCGCACCCTCCTTCGGCAGCGCCAACGTGCTCTTGGCGCTCCGCATCATGAGGCGGAGGATAACATCGTCGCCCTTGCGGGGCAGCGCGCACTCCTGACCAGCATAGAACCTCACGGGACGCACGTCCGAGATGTACACCGAATCCTCACAGATAGGGCACTTCCTCCACCGGCTCTGCTTCTTCTCCGGCTGCTCGCTGGTGCTCGTGTTCATGAAGCGCATCAGGCATGGCAGACAAAAGATGTGCCCGCATTTGGCCATCCGTGGCGCGACTGGCTCAGAGAGACAGATGGGGCAGGACGTCTGCTGGGACTCGGCGGAGGCAATAACCTGCTGGACATCGCCCCAGTCGATGTGCTCGTCGGCGTCGGCAGCTTGCGCGGCGTAGCTGCCGCTGGGCTTCACGACGAAGCGGTAGTTGGCATGGATGTAGCGCGCCTTGTCGGCGGCGTGGTATCCAGAACCAACGCCCCAGGTAGGGTTGCGCCGGTAAGAGCGAGAATATGAGGGATGGTGACTTTCGTGGGGTCGTGGCGGCAAGGCGTAGCTCATCAGGTGTGTGATGGACGTCTGGCCTCGCCGACTCGAGGCATTCCGCAGGGCCCGGATCTCAGCCATGGCGTCCTCCTCGTCAATGTGACCCGGGGTCCCCGCGCGCCTCTGGGTGCGGTGCTGCCTCCTCGACGCCTGTCCCTTCCTCGGAGCGGCTTGGATGTGCAACGGCCCTTGAATCTGACGGCGGCTCGTATCAAAGCTCGTGTTCGACGTTAGAGGAGCGGCTGGCGAGTGGTTCGTTGTTATTGGAGCCGAAGGCGCCTTGCTCGGGACCGATGACGTCGAGTTCATGTTTGAGAAGGTCGATGGACGTCGGAAACGTTACAAGCCAGCCGTGATATTGCTCGCGCGTCGCGCGCGCCGTGTCCTGCACGGGCAGGATCCGGTGGAGGCTGGGAAGCAGCCGAGCGTCAGATGCCGGGTCTCGCCGGGATGACTGGCACGGACCCAGGGAAGGTCGGAGGACGCCTGCCTACTGTGTACCTCCCCAAGTTCCAGCGTTCCAGCGTTTCAGCGTTCCAGCGTCAAGGCTCGGTGAAACTGATGTCCCAAATCTCAAAAGAGAGACGTATACCCAGGGGCAAATGGAGAGAGATCGTGCTTTGCCGGTCGAGATGCGTTATCGGTTCGTTGCATGGAAAATGGATGGCGTCGGGAGGGGCCCAGTTCTGGACCCCACGGAGGTTGGGCGCGGATGAAGGAGGAAGAGTCACTGGTTTCGCGGGGCAAATGCCGACGCTTGGGGGCCTGCCACTGGCGGAGCCGGTCCGTCATGCATTCGGTCAGCTGACTCTAGTGGCCAACGTCGGCTATCTGCCCGCTAAATCCGAACCACTGTGCTGTGACACGTTTTTGGCAGGCACATGGATGGTTCGACCCAGATAAACCAGCTTCGGTCAATCTTCAACATCATTCATAACTGGCAACGCGATGAAACATTCCAGCAAGAGAGAGTGTATTATTAGGTTCAGTCCGAGTGCAGTTGCAAAAGCCAACAAAAACGAACACATTGCCCAGCAAAAACAAAGCCCCTATACAGAAAACAACAAGCTATGATCAAGGGGGCTGGATATCGCAACAACCACTTGCACCTCCCACATCAGACACATCTCCCTTACGAATGACCACCTAGGTTGAGCCAGACAATGCATTATAGACAAGGCCTCCCACAACAACCAACATCGGGACATCATTAACCTTCACCAGACTTTACGCCTCCGTCAACCCATGTGATGCTGCCAAAACGGAAGAGCTCGCTTGGCGCGAGCTGTTGATAACGCGAGAAGACCGAGTTAGAAGCAGCGGGTGAGCAGAAAATCACCGCTTTAGTTGAACTTGTGCTTCAGCTTGTTGAAGAAGCCGCTGATGCGGTGCTTCTTCTTCTTCTCCGACGTGGCGGTCCCGTCGGTCGCAGGCTTGCTCGTGCTCGAGGACGCGGCGGTCGCGGCGGCACCGTTGGTGGCCGGCTGCTCGGCCGGCTTGGACGCCTCAGCAGCAGGCTCCGGCGCTTCGACTGCCGAGGGAGCCTCCACAGCCGTAAGCGGGGCGAGGGGCTTGGGCTCCTCAGCAGCCTTGGACGACTCGGCGACTACGGGCTCGTCGACGAGCTTGATGGTCTCGACGGGCTTCGGCGGCTCAACAGCCAGGGCGGTGGCGGCAGGCGTGGTCTCTTCCACGGCCTTGTCCTCACCGGGAAGCTTCAGCGTGTCGGCCAGCGTCGGCGCCTCCGCGGGCTTGGCCTCGTCGAGAGTCTTGATAGCCTCCACGGGCGCGGGTGGCTCAACAGCCTGGGCCGTGCCCTCCTCGATCGGCTTCGGTTTTGTCTCGGCCTGAGGGACCTCGGCAGGTGCAGGCTCCTCGATGGGCTTGATCAGAGCCGCAACCAGCTCAGGGGTCGAGATGGTCTGCGCCTCCGCGGCGGGCTTGCTTTCCGTGGCGCTGGACTCCGGCTCCTCGGCAGCCTTGGTGGATGACTCGCCGACGGCCTCGACAGGCTTGACCTTCTCCAGCAGCTCAGCCTCGTATTCCTTCTTCTCCTCGACAGCTGCCGTGTTGACAGCGGCCTCCGGGCTCGCCTCGGCCTCCTTGATGGACTCGCGGACCTCAGCAGGAACCTCCGAGGACACGCTGTCCAAAACGATCTGCTTCTTCTCCTCCTCGGTGATGCCCTGCGGGGCGGCGCCGGGCACGACACTCTTGACAGCCTCAGTCAGACGAGACGCCGCATCAGGGGCGGCAAGGGTGGCCTTGGCCGCCATGACGATGGCAGCCTCGCCCGCCTTGGCTGCGATGTCCGCAGCCGCACTGCCAGCCTTCGTCGCAGCCCCGGCCGCGGCACTGCCGGCAGTGATTGCCGCGCCCAATGCCATCTCGCCGGCCGACGTCGCCGCATCCAGCGCCTTCTCGGCTGTCAACCCGTCGGTCTCCGACTTCTCGGTGCCCTTGCCAGCGGTGCCCTCGGATGTCGACGGAGCCGGCGCTACCTTCTGCAGGAGCTCTTCCTCAACGGCAGCCTTCTCCTGCACTTCCTCGCCGCTCGCGCTCGCCTTAGGCTCAGCGTGGGCAGCCTCATGGCTCTGCTTGACAATCTCGGGCACCTTGGCCTGCTCGAGGGGAACTTGGCCGGCAAGCGAGACCGTGGTCGCCTCGGGAGCAGCGCTATGGATGGTGGCATCGTTGGCCCCAACGACGGGGACGGGCAGGGAGGACTCCGGGATCATGTTGCCGGTGACGTACGGAAGGGTCGTCTCGAGACCCGGAATGCGGTCGCTCTGCTCGTACGACTCCTTGTCAAGCGTGACGTGGCTGTCAATGCCGCCCGCCGTGAGGTCCGTAGGAACTTCTTCGCCAGGGGCGAGCTTGACGGGGTTGACCGCGCGGTCGGTAGCCGGCAGCGGGTTCACCTTCACCTCCTTGTCGAGCTCGGCCGCGGGCGTCTCGGGGTAGCCACCAGGAGCAGCAGTAACGTTGGGTTCCTCCTCCTGCTTCTCTAGCGGCACGGCGCCAGCCAATTGAGCCGTGGTAGACTCGGGGTGGGCAGAATTGAGGATAGCGGCGTTCGACGTGGCTGCTTCGCTCTCTGCCAGCTTCTCGTCCTGCTTGTCCTCCTTCTTGCCCTCGAGCGGCACCGCAGCGGCCAATTGAGCCGTGGTCGACTCCGGCACGAGGTTGTTGATGACCGCGGCCTGCGAGGCTTCTTCTAGTTGGTCCATTTCGCCGGGCAGCAGAACGTTGTTCTCGTTGCCTTCGTGGTCCTTTTCTTGCGGCGCAACGTGGTCGGTGGTCCAAGTGCCGTCGACGACAAACTGTAAACAAGGAACAATGTCAGCAATGGAAGGCCGGTTGACAAGACAGTTGAGTGTTTGGATGAGGTCACATCCGCGCGGAGGTCGAGGCACGGATCCAATTGCCCGTCACTTTGAAGGCCCGGGCGTCCAAAAGAGGGGTGATTCCAGTCTTTGGGGAGTTGGGAGTCCCAGCTTTGCAAGGCTCCCAACACCCTGTCCCGGTTGTGGTCACGGGCCAGGTGACTTGTTTTCGCAGCGATGGGTCCCACAATGGCAGCTGCTAGCCTTCGCTTGCTTGTTACCGCCCGACCTGCCCTTGCTCAACCAGCTTGCCGCAGTCGCTGCGGTTGCTGGATGGCCGTTGGGCGCAGTGCGTCATTGGGAACCCCAATGGCCTTGCAATCGCAGTGACGCAGTGTGTCGCGAGGTTGCCACCACAAAACAACACTTGTAACGAGCAATTGGCCTGAAGTGCTGCCAGCAACGAAGAATGTCCCTTGTGCCGCCGAGGTCTGGCGCCTGTTCCTTGGCGGGAGCCTGCCGTGTGATTTTTGGTGGGGTTGCGTCTTCCTGGCCCGAGGAGAAGGAGGTGCGTGCTGCTCCATCTTTCACCGAGCTCACCGCTGCTTCTCTTGCTGGTGGCTCCCTTTCGCTCTGATCGCAACCTGTGATCCGGGACCTTCAATTGCTTGGAGACTCTGGGGGCGGTCCGGACATCGGCCAGTGCACGTTCTCAACTGGAAGCAGTGGGACGCATCCCTGCAATATCGCAAATCCCGCACGATAGAACAGAATAAATAGGTTAACGAAACACGGCACCGACCTTGTAGTATATCTTCTCAGAAGAGTCCGGGAGAGTGACTGTCTTCTCGAACACCGGGCCGACCTTGGTGAGCTGCTGGCTTTTTGTCCAGTTGTCGAAGGTGCCCGTCACGTAGACCTCTTCGGCAGCATGAGGCCTGCAAAGGTCGACAAGGCAGCCGTTAGCAGATCGTCACCAAGGTACCAAGACACGACCGGGCATTCGTCATGGTGGCGCAAGCTGAGGAAGTTGGCGGAGTGCGAGTCAGAGCTTTGCTGCCACGGCGGCACGCCCAAGCTCCCCCAAGCTCTCTCGCCAGCGGCAGCGAAGAAGACATAGACCGGGTGAACTGACCACTTGAAGGTGAAATTGCGCATCGTTCTTTGAGGGTCCCAACCGGGCGTGTCGTGGAATTGGTTCTGATGTTATTTAATGTGCGAAAATTTGGGCAGTCGCGCTCTAGAAAGACTTTCAGGTATGCGACAGCGTGAAGCAAGGAGGGAAGCTGCGGTGCAAGCTGCGGCTGAACGGCGCAATTGGGGAGGTCGGATGCGGTTCTGCTTCACAACCCGCTGACGTCAGTCGCAGTGAGGCAAGCAACACCGCTGGCGGAGCAGAGCTCAGAAGACGATTGTTGGAGCTTTGACAAGTTTAACTGAGTATGGGGTACTTGTGGGCTGGGAGGTGCAAGCAGTCTTGGATTTCTGGAACCGAAAAGAAATGCGACGGTGAGTGGAGGATTCAAATCGGTTCAAAAAGCCGAGAGGCTGGTGTTCGGCTTCTTGTGAGAGCGGCTCTCTCACGTAAAGCGGCAGTATTGAATTCAGGCGCTAGCGCGATTGCGCACGCCAAGAACACCACACCTGCAGGAGACCCTTGCCGAATGCCTCCGCCTCGAACGACCTTCAGAGCCCAACAAAACAGGAGGGCCGAGACCACACAATGACTTAGCTCACTTAGATATGGTGTCTGCATAGCGTGTGTTACCGACTCAGTGCGACTGCACTGGCTCCCTACCTGCCCAGAGCATCATGATCCATTGGATTTATGTGTTTATTCCCCAATGGGTGCATATTCGGTCCCTATCACCTTGCATCTCTTGTCCACTTGCAGTGCAGTGGCTAGCTCAGCCTTCAACTTTCTTAGCATCGGTCACTGTAAAGGGCTAGGTTCAACCCCAACCCCCCGCCCTCCTTCAGTGAATGGTAGGTATGGGCTTCAAACTCCCAGGACACCGTTGAACTCCGAGTCCCCCAAGGTCACCAACCCGGCCACGAAACACGACGCCTGCTCGCACAGCAGAGGGCAGCAGGACGACGACACAAAACAGCACATCCATAGCCGTCGAGAAAGGGCTATCCACCTTCATAAATGAATACACATTATCTTTTACCACCCAAACTGCTCACAATGCAACTCCACCGCCGGCCCATCTCCCACAATCAGCTTCGCCGTCGTGTCCCGCACCACCCGCATCAAGCTGTCCGGCCCGCACGCCGCGACAAGCACCCGCTGGTTGCGCGGCGTGGACCTGACCGCCTCGCGAATGAGCGAGGCCGTGTCCGGCCGGCCCACTTGGACGGCGTGGTCAGAGTAGGTACGCGATACGGCAGCGACGGCGGCGGCAGACTTGGCCGTCGTATCTTTCTCCCCCGAGGCGCCACCGCCGCCGCCATGCTCGACCCGCGTCTCAACAGCGAGCTCCATCTCCTTCTCGAGCGCCGCTTCTGTGAGGGACGTCCAGCGCATGGCGGATGCCGGATTCCGGGATGAGGCCTTCTCCGGGTCTGTTGAGGAGCTGATGGGCGACAGGGGCGGGGACTCGGCACCCTCGGAGGAGGAGTCGGAGGTTGCGGAGTGCTCGTTGCTGTCGGTGCCGCTGGGAGAGTCGGACTTGGCCGACGGGGTTCGCGTCACGTAGAGGGAGACGTTGACTTTGGGTGAGTGCGCGTGGGTCTTGAGGAGGTTGAGCTGCTCCTTGAACCAGGAGAGATTCTCTTCATCCGGGCCACTGTGTCAGTCTGGTTCCTACCTAGAATCTCACGCCAATCATGATGACTCACCATGCTCTCTGACCGACCAGATGAAGGTCACGTTCTTGTGGTGGTCTTCGTCCATTCTCTCGAGGATGTTGACCGCAAGGCCGAAGGTGAAGGTGGCGCCACCACCCCCTGCAATGAGCACAATCTTGTCGTAGTCCATGGGGTCTGGGAACGAGCCGTACGGCCCATCGATCGATGCTCTTACCGCTGCTCCCGGGTGAGCCACTGCGTACTTGTGCAGGTCCCTCGTGAAGCCGTTTTGTGCCTTGACTGTGAACTCCACCGGCGAGCTCCTGTGGATGGTGAACGGGTGTGTCTCGAACTTGCGGATGGCCGGAATCCAGATGAAGCAATGTTTTCCTGGCTCGGCTCGCGAAGGCACCTTCTTCATGACGATTTTGGTGCCTCCGTTTGGAAGTGGGTGTAGCGTTGCCTCGTTGTTGACGCTGTAGTACAGGATCCGGCCGGCCCGGATGAGGCGGTCCGCGAACCACATGGAGGCCGCGATGAGAATGACGATGAGCGTTTTGTTCGCGATGCCGGGCTGATGGAAGCCGACGGCAACAATAGCCATCATCCAGCCGCAGATGTGCATGACGTAGAAGAGCTCGTACCAGACGCGTCGGACAAACGTGGCAGAGAAGACGACGGTGAGGAAAGCAAATCCTGCCACAATAGCAGCGATCTGCTGCCGCTCGGCAAACATATCCGCGAGACGCCCTTGGCTGTTGAAGAAGCTCGTGTACATGGAAGCGTGAAGAATCAGCTCGAGGAACATGGTGTAGCCAGCAATTTGGTGGAGACAGTTGAGCCGCTCGTAGGAGTAGGCCGCTATAAACGCCAGGGGCGTGTTCTTCAGTGACAAAAAGACGACCACGGCCAGGTTGGCCAGTACCACCCTGACGGAAGACTATGTCAGTACTCGCCGACAACGACTCGATTGGAAGGGGGATCAGAAGTCATACCAGCCGAACCTGGAAGCCAAACCCCCCAACGAGGTGACATCCACGTTCGTGAATATGACGGCGGCGTTGATAGCAACGTAAGCGGCGACGATGATGCCATGTCCAGCGGATCTAAAGCCGGGCACCTTGCGGACCAGCAGGTTTCTCACGAGTCTGATCTGGTCAGCAAGTACCCTCGCAAATGGAATTAGAAGGGCTTCAGTACCTTGAGGTCGCAACAAACGGACGACCTAATAGTCCGAGTGGCCTTCTTGACCGTTCCAGTCTCACACAGAGCCAACGGGTCCAGTGAAAAAGAACGAAGATAGCGAGCAGACCGCAGATCCCGGCTGCATAGTACCTCATGACACGCTCTGTCAAGAGCTGTCTCTGGGCGAAGTAGGCCGTCATGTCAGAACCCCCGGACCCATGCCCTCCTGTGGTGGCGTTGCCACTTCCCCCTCCATGTCCACCTCCAGTAGAAGGGCTACTGGACGACCAGGCCATCTTGAAGACGAGAGTGGACGGATCAGGGAGACGTGTGTTTGTGTGTCGAGTATCTGTGTGTCCTGGTACAAGGGACCAAACCTTGGGACGTGGTTCAGCGGGGGCCAGCCGCTTCTTAAGGGGCCAAAATAGGTCCAGCAATGCCAGGAGGTATCAGGAGCAAGGGACTGGTCTGGGTCTTCGACAGCAAATGGTAACTGCACTCAGAACCCGGTATATATATCTGCCCTTCCCCTAGCGCCATCTTGGCTGGTGGCATCCTCCCATGCCTCCTTGCCCCGGTCTCTGTTGACAGAACCTCCCGAGTGGGGAGGGTGTGCTTCGGACACATCCTCTTCTCGGCGGAGGAGAGCCATAGTAAGGCAAGTATGGTTCTGAGAATGAACTGTTGATTGCCCCAGCGTCACATGGAGAAAGCTTGGAGGTCAGGGGCCACGACGGACTGCGGCACTTGAAACTCCACAGTAACCATGGGGGAACGGTTTGATGGCATGGCAAGTTCCGCAGGGCCACCCAAAACAAGGCAATGACGGGCACTCGGCCTGGCGGCCGGCAGTGGAACCGGCGTGCCGTGGCCCGCAAGCGCGGTTGAAGCGGGCTGGCGACGCGGGGCCCCGGGGGGGTGTCGGCGTGCACGGCCGGCAAGGGCCTTCGTCGTGGAGACAGCCTCTTCGGGCGACATGGAGATATTGTCGACTTCCAGTCTGGGGTTTGGTCAGCTTGACAAAGCATCAACCCTGCTGCGCGACAGGCTAGACGAGACCGTCGCCCAGCGGCGCGTGTGGAGCGCTGTTGGACGACAGTCGCATTCGCAATCTGGCTAAAGATGGGATAAAGTAAAAACCGAAGAGAAGTAGCACGGATGACCACGTCCCAGGAATCCACCCCTGCTGCCACTCAATCTTACCCCACAAACGCATGCAATATCCGTACTGCCGTGTAGTTTACTTGTACGCAGTAAGGGCGCTCCGTATCGAACACCACCACGTACGCACACAAGGTGTCTGGCAGATTGATGAGACTACGAGACGACGTATGTGATTTGCCAGGCTCGGGCCCGGTCGGTCAGTGGGGATCCGGCGACAACCTGCTTGAAGTCTGCCACACTGCTGCACCAGATCGTAGCCGACCCTCTGCAGCGCGCGCAGTTGAGTTACGGATCATGTTGTGTCGCGACGGCACGGCATTCCGCCACGCGAGCCCCGCGAGCCCCGCGAGCCGGATGGATGGATCGCGCACTGCCGGGAGCGGCGCATCAGAGCCCGGGTGGCCATTGATGACGAAGGGCACGTGGTATGAGATCGAAGGGAAGAGCCGACAGGAAGGACGTGTCTCAGAGAGATCACCGCCAGGCCAGCTTTCCCAATATCAAGCTCAGCGAGCTACAGATGGGTGGCCGTTGATGGGCGACGACAGTAATAAATCGGCATAGCGAACGGGCGCGGCAGTTGGACATCTCAGTACCATGTTTCGTCCGCTGCAGGGCGTGGCACGCCTCCAGAGCCTCTCTTGGAAAGGTACCGAATGGAGGCGAGGCGATAATTAAAGAGGTCGATATCAACAGGGGACCCGGCATTGCTCGTCATGCAGTCGGCGGCCAAGCTGCCACCCGTTGTGCACTGCTTTAAAACAGCGTTTTAAGGCCCCGCCGCCGAGAGGCAACGAAACCTCCTGGTATCACAGTAAAGTTGTGACCCGAGATGGAGACCGTTGGGACCTTCTTCTGTCGGCCGAGGTCCGAAAGGCTGCAGGGATGACGAGATGATGCCCTATCCACGGCAAAGATAAGACGCGCCGCCCGAGGTGCTACCTAGCCCTACTTCGTCAGCACGTTTGATCTACGGGGTATTGACGCTCGAATTCTCTCTCGACCTGGTGCGGCAGCTAGCTTGGACTGCGGAAAGGCAAAGAGCAGAAACTTGCAGTTGCGGGTCGTTGATGTGATGGCCCAGAGCACTCTGCGCACGTCAACCGGACGAAGCAAGGCCAAGAACATGGGACGGATGATGGAAGGTAGCAGTTGCAGCGTTGCAGCGTCGCAGTCAAATGCAGTGGGATGAGCAGTGCACGCACCACACCTGGCGTCAGTTTAAGCTCCGTTCCTGGCGTGGGGTGATCACAACGGGCGGCCCTTCTCCAGATTAGGAAACTTCGCACTTGCAAGGCCGCACTCATTCCTCCTTCCATCCTGGCAAGGCACCCCGCTGCTCGTGCCCTGGCTGGGGCAACCCTCGCTATCATCACTGACAGGAATTGGAAGGACCCCGGAGATCGCCCGGATGTCCATCACCGCACAGAACGACAATCAGGCAACTGGCCTCCGTTCTGTTGTGAGGCTCTAGCCATTGGTTCTGTGTCTCTGCCGTTGACTTTTACCCTTTTGTCACATCAACAACGAAGACGATCTGCTGCGTTCGGCACTTTGGCGACGTCGGGAGTTGAGAAGCGTGGGAGCAAAGCCTCGACGGAGCGCTGCGTCACCCATCGGGAACTTGAAAATCACAGCAAAGATCGGATTCGGAGATCGGCCGGAATCTGCCCGCTCCTTCTGGGTGAAGCCGGAACCTCTTCAGTCCGCCCTCCCGTTAACGTTATCGATCGGACCAGCCTTGGACAGTTGGCTTGCCCCCACCATCTTTCGCTCACAGAACTACACTGGGCACGTCCTGAGTGGTGCAAGTCAGATGGCAACCTTGAGGTTGCGTGGCCAAGATCGCTTGATGCCGGATTCCCAGAACAGGAAGCTGTCGTGAAACACATGCCCCGGCTTACACACACACACACAGCAAGGTGCATACTGTGTATTTCGTACATGTTGGCTCCTTGCTGTCCGCCAACACCGTTGAGCTGACGTGCAGAATCGACGAGTACCGTGGTAGGTACTGCAGAGTGCGTTCGACAAATTGCTGACTGTCCTGGCCAGCCGTGTCTCAGGTGACACGCCAGCGCCCACAGCGATGGTATACATATGGCACATGCAGCAGCAAGCAGCCGTTGACCCCCTTCTCAATTTCCAGCCGGAGCTGCCCCAATTCTCAGCCGCGGTCGCGCAAATTGCTGCCACGCAGCACGGGCCCTATCGCGCCTCCATTGTCCATTGTCAGCAACAAGCGAACTGCGAGCAATCAGTTGCCCGCCAAGGTCCAGTCACACTTGCATCCAACGCTGCAACTGGGTTATTTCTCCGAGAAAATGTTACAATGTCACCTGCCTGGGCACCTGACGGGCCTTTTGCACCCCACGTCGACCCTTGCCAACTCGAGCTGCCTGACCTGGAAACCGGGACCGGCAGAGACGGACCGTGGAGCTGTCCATAGAGCCCAGCGCTACCCTCCTGCAGCCTTGACATCAGTGTGAGAGAACGGGCTGTGTCGGAATGAGGGCACTGTTTCCCGGAAAGGGCGGGGTGAAAGGAGGAAGACACGATGAGATCCATCAGCATCGTTGCATTGGCGATCTGGTCGACGAGTGGCCGTCCTGCAATCGGCGACCCACTGGGGCACTGCAGGCCTCCATCGCGGAGGAAAAGGCGCTGGGGCGGCGCGTTATCAGATCATGTACGGAATACGCACGGGCGGCAGGGGGGAGGAAGGAAGCGACTCGACCTACTGCTGCTGCCTGCATGCTACCTGGTCGATTACACGTCACTTGATCTTGAAGACATGGAAGTACGCGCAGCAAAACACTGAGAAAGACGGAGGCACAAGAACCGCAGTCGTCAGTTGGGCAGGCCGTTGTAACCGGGCTGCGGAATTCAAGTGCTTACTCACGAACAGGGGCTGTCTGACACACTGCGAGGCACCACAGCACTAACGGCCGAAATGGCAGGCAACGCAAGCGCTGAACTGAACCGCTTTCTATCTCACTGTCTATTGTCTACACCAGTGACTACGACGCTATCTGACGTGAAAAAACAGAGGCCTCTCAATATCCAGAAACCGCCAACCGCCAATCGCCAACTCCACCTCCACTCTTCCCGCAGCCATTGCACCACCTCCTCCCCACCTCGAGAGAGACAGAGATAGAGAAACTGAACAACACGACACGACACCCGATCCACACACAACTCTCACTCACACCCCCCTCCGCCGCCTCCCCAACCCAACCACATACACCAACCACCCAACCGCCAGATTGTACACGGCGAACTTGACCCACGAGCCCAGGATGAACACGCCACCCAGCCTGTTGTACCCGCCGCTGACATACGGGCCGTACCCTTCCGAGAGCCGCTTGCTGTGCAGCACCGCCTCGGGCACGAGCCACGCCAGCACGACGAGCGCTGCCGCCGCCGACGTAACGTAGCTGCTGCCCGCCGCCAGCTGGGCCCGCTGTCTGTGTCTGTGGGGTGTGGGGTGCGTGGTGTCGCGGTCGCTAAGGGCGGCTTCGAACTCCTGGCGCGTGACGTTCGCTTGGTTTTCGGGGTTGCGGTCCGGCTTGGGCTGTTCGTGTGGGTGCTCGTTGCTGTTGTTGTCATTGTTGTTAGTGGTAGTGGTGAGGTGGGTGTTGCGGGTCTTGAGATCGTCGAGCTCGGCTCTCGCGGCTTGCAAGTCCTGTTCGAACGAGGCAAGTCTTGCCTCGGTGTTCTTCGTTGTCTGCGTGAGCTGGGCGGTGTCGATGCTCGTATTCTTGGGATGTATGTGCTGCAAGGCGGGCTGCCGCTCTTCGGCTAGTTTCAACCGGCCCCCGAAAGCGTTGAGCCTGTCGCAGACATCGGCGAGCTGCTCGCGAAGCTGGTCAACCGCAGTGGAGGACGCGGAGTCGCTGGCGTCAAGGCTCTCTGGCGTGAGGGCTGTTGTAGACACGCTGCTCTCGCTGCCTTCGCCGTCTTTGCCGACTTCGCCGACGTCGCTGTCTTCGCCGTCGTCGCTGCCTTCGCTGTCTTCGCTGTCTTCACTGGCTTCACTGGCTTCACTGGCTTCACTGGCTTCACTGGCTTCACCGACAGCGCCGCGCTGACCCAGCTCCTGGTAGCTGGACCGGATGATGTCTGCTTCCTTGTTGCTGAGGGGACGCCCGAGGAGCAGCTCAGATCGTCGAACCTGGTCTCGAGCCATGACTTCGGCCCTAGACTCGCCTGGCTTGGGGGAATATTCTTCGTGGAAAGGCGCAAAGCGGTCGTCGGCGGCACCAACCCTCCCAATGAATACTGGGACTGTCTGGATCTTTCGTGGCATTGTCGTGGGTGTGTAAGGCCTTGACTCTGGCCCGTCACCGAGTGAAGGTGATCCTGGCGTCTTCCTTTGTACTGTTCCGAGCCCATCTGTTCCATGCAAGCTGCCGGATGCTTCCTGGAGACTTGCGGTGAGTTTGGAAGCGTTTGGGGCTGTGTGAGGCGCCTGCTGCGTTGCTTCACCATCTTCTTTGTTCTGGTCTCCGTCTTCGCTCTTGATTGGGCGATTGATTGAGACGTCAAACGAGCTAGCGTCGGCTGCTGTTTTGGATTTCTGTGATCTTTCGTTCCCCAAGAGCTCTGCAGAAGCTGGTTCTTTCAACAGGTCAGCAGTTGGGTTTTGCGGCGCTCTTGGTGGTTCATCCCAAGGAAGTGCTACAACAGGCATGAGCCGGGGTGATGCATCGTATATGTTGTCCTCAAACACATTTTCGTCGCCGTGACCCAGAATGGGCTGCTCTCCAGAGCCTGGCTCCTGTATTGCGACTTCAGCAGCTTCCGTTGACTCATTCGAGGGTTTACAGTCTTCAACTGGTGTTTGGACGGCGTCCGATACGATGTCATCCGCATCTAACTTATGCCGGGGCTGCTGCTCTTGTTGATGTTTCAACGGGCCGAAGTGGACATGGCCCTCCAGCATTCTCGTGCCAGAGTCAGGGTTAGTATCCGGTGTCTCTGCCAGCACACCATAGTCAGGCTCTTTCCTGGAAGGATCAAAACTCTTAGCATTGGAAGTCATCTTGTCGACGTCTGCTGAAATTGAGGAAGTAGCGCCAGAACGTGAAGGGTTCGAGTTCATCCGATGCTCGGTATCTAGACCGGTGTTCGCGGCTGCGCTGTCGGAACCCGGGGGCTTGCCGGGTAAGGTCCAATCTGAAGATGTGTTGGATTTGGAGGTAAGGAATGTAAAAATGGAGAATTGGGTGTCTGTAGTGTTTTGAAAAAGTTTGGAGCGTTGTCAAGACGAATCTGTAAGTTGAGTAAATATGACATATATGCCTTGCCCATCCCGCGTCACCCCTTTTGTTTTTGTTTGTCGCGAGACCATGTCCGCAAAACGCACAAAGGGCCTTCCTTGTTTTGGCAGCGTTCTTTGTGAAGACGTCTACTTCGACAATGAGATTTTTTAGGAAAGTACCTGAGGCCAATTCACCTCTTTTCTGAGCACGGGAGTCGTAAACAAAGGGGTTATGGTCTCCCAATAGTCGCGAGTCAAGTCGAAGTCGGCTCAGCGATGATCAGCCAAAAATAGCAGCAATGGTTTCAACACGTGGCACTGTCTCAACAGTGGCAGGGAGTAGTGATGTAATCTGACAAACTTGGCAGAAACGATGTAAACCAGCAGGAGAAGGTTGTGCTTCTTGCACCATGCATCCCACGCCAGCGCCAGCTGCTTAGTCGCCTTCTCATTGCATGTGATTGACCATAAGCCATGCCATACCTTACTGTACTTCGCTCTCTTCCCGGCCGAATACACGAAAGAATGGATGAACTTGACGGCATATTCCCACGCCACCGCCCGTAAACATGACAACAGCCAAGCCCAGCACATTCTGCAATGCAAGCGCCCACCCAGCAAGCAAAGAACGCCAAAACGCCCCAGACCATTGGTCACCTTCAACTCCAGACAAGGCTCAGAACATCACCACAACGCATCACTGTCCACCATCTGGGCCTCCTCCTGCCCAGGACCGCCGCCCCACATCTTCTTCTTCCTCCCGTGCTCAACAGGCGCCGCCGCCCACACAGCATCAATCCCAGGGCTCTCCTGGGGGTCCAGGAACGGCACAGCTTGCGTGGGAGAAGCGTCGTACGGCACGCGCTGGTGCACGGGGTTATTTCTCGGGGACATGAGCGGCGGCACGGGCGGCGCACCGCGCGGTGAAGGATGGGCTGGTAAGCCCGGGGTCATGCCGGCCCTGGTGGCAAACCCGGGACTGAACCGAGGCGACGTGGAGGGGGAGGGATACGGCAGGGAGATGACCCGCTTGTTGATCGGGTAGCTCCGGTTGCGACGATGGAGACGGAGGCGCAACGGGAGGTGGCCCGGCGGAGGGTCGGGGGTGGCTGCGGGTGCGGTTGCTGCCCAGGCAACGCCAAATGCCCTGCCGGCTGGATAGACTGTGAGGATGAGGACGGCAATGAGAACGAGGGTGTCGTCGAGGAGGAAGGAAGCGACTTGTGAGCGCGCGAAGGAGGTGGTCAAGCCGTTTGCAAAGATGGCGATGCGGACCGCGGTCCGGGCCAGGAGCAGAGTCGCCGTCACCTGGATGCCTGAGAGGTCATTAGCGTACTGTACACAACAAGAGTGGGATTCGGAATCGAGTCGAGTGGCTGGCTGACGTACAGATCATAAAATAGTTGAACCGCCGAGACATATAAACCGGCGCAAAGGTTTCGTCGAGTATGTACCTGCGGTGAGAAAGTCTGTGTCGAAAATAACGGTATAGGCCTAGAAAGGCTAGCAGGCTGACAGCTTGAATGGCGAGGCCGGTGAGGAGAATGTCAACACCCTGAGCAATCTATCGAGCTTGTTAGACGACGGTGTGCTTCGGAGTTGCTGGAGGGTGGGTATTCATTACCCCTTCGACCGTGTTCGCCGTGGAGGCGAAGCCGATGCCAACCGACTGAAACGCCAGCGTGAATATATCGAGGACAAAGAAGAATATGTAGAGGTGAATGGGGTCCGAGACGAGCTGAAAAGCCGGGCCGTAGATGACCATCGCATGGGGAAGTACAAGGTTGAGGGCGGAGCCGACTAACACAGCGGCCCAGTGCGTTCCCATGAGATAGACGGCGGAGGCGGCGTGACTCGTCGGGTTGGCCGCGAGGAAGACCTTGCCGACATGGCCGACGACGCCCACCAGAAGGGCAGCTAGGAGAAAGATGGAGTGCAGAATCGTCCTATATCGAAGGCCCGCGTACAACACCGGCAGAGTCAGGGCGGCAAAGGCAGCGAGCATGAACGCGTTGCCTGCCGGCGCGGCCCCGTAAGGTAGCGCGCCCTGCGGGACAGCGCAGGCCTCGCCGGAGCAGTCTCCGACGGTGAGCATGGCGCCGCTGCTGATGGAGACGATCTCGCCCTCAGAGGTGATAGCGGCCGCGGTCCGGCATCAGTCAAGACATGCAAGAAGAAGAACAAACGGCGCGCACCACTGCAGGAGAAGTGAATGGGAATGCATCCGGATGGATGGCCGGGCAGCGAGTAGCTCTGAGGACACAGCGTCCTAGATATGCTCCTCACTTCCCGGCCGCGGTGTGGGACATGTCTGTTAACTGGCAGGCCCGACAGTCCGGAACTTGGGGTGCGGCCGGCGCTTAGCATGCAGGGCTGGAACGGGGTCATAACAGGGGAGCCAGCCGGCGGTCACCTCCCCGCGGTGAGCCAGGTTTCGGGCCGGTGTGTCGTCGACCAACCTTATCGGCCGCATCCACGCAAGTTTGCTCATTGAGCAGCTGGACAGCGCCGAGGACTGTGAGCCTTCTTGATCACGAGAGACAAACTCGAATGCCAGCCACAGCGTCTCTCGCAAGGATGCTCTCCTACCTACCTGCCCAGCCCGGAAGGTAGGTAAGTCACTCAGGCACGCCACGCTGCACCTTTCCTCCGCACAGGGCGCCGTCGCATGTACAAGTACGCATGTGAATGCCTGTCGGGGATATACAACATCATCATATGCATGCGTCTGTGCCATAGTCAGGATGGCGCTTGGTATCCGACGCGTCCAGTCATCAAGCATACCGCAATGCGCGGAATCGAGATACTGCCCAACGGGCAGGCCGTGCGGGTTCCCCTGTTGGCTCTCTTGCGGCAGACAGACCGCCACGACGGCTTTGTCGTCGGCGGCGGTCGGGCGAACCCCAGCTCGGGAGGCAGATAGCTCACGCTGTTCACTGTGTTCCAACACTTGGGCTGCCGATCTCAGACTGCGGCGCGCCACCGCGTCGCTCGATTGGCCGCCTGTGCTGCAGGTGATAGTGCTGTTGGTTGTTGGCCGCCGGTGCCCGTACAGGACTGGCAGCCCGAGGCCAATCGGAAGCGGGCGCACGGCAAAGGATGAATAAGGCATGAGGAGGCTACCGGTACGGCAAAAACGCCCTGGCCTGGTGGGCTGCAGTTTGCACAGTAAGGAAAGATTGAAACCTACAGTATATCTACAGAATCAGCGTTGCACGAAGCCGACTGACTCACCTCGCCCCGTCCTGCGTTGCGAGATTGGCATGAAGGAGGCTGTAAAATTTGAGCCAAATGAGCCAAGTTGACATGGCCATCTCAACCTCTTGAGTTGGCCAGTCTCCGCGATAGGGATTTACAGGCGGTTAAGGTGTCATGAAATGTGCAACGGAAGTTGAGTGGATGGTTTGAGGACGGAATGGTGAACGACTCTGACCAAGCGAGCCAAGGCAAGAGGCAAGGCAGCGGGGTGCCCGCAAAAAGCGGCACAGTGAGCAGGCCCAGTCACACAGTACGACTTTGTACGGTGCTATCGTTGATCACCGCCGCGGCTTCCAGACCTGGCCGTGTCGTCACCAGCATGCAGCTGCAGCCGAAGCTGCCCGATTGCCCGGTTTTTGCAGAAAGGCAGCAGCCGCCCAGTGTGCTGCCTGCCCACTTCGAACCGGCGCTGGAACAGAAAAGCGAAAGAAATTCCCAACACGGCTCTGACTTCTTCATTGAGAAACTCTGGCACTTGCCAGGTTGCTGTTGGTTGCTCAGATCGGATCGGCCGCCAGCAAAGCCACCAGATGAGATGAGAGGGCCGACGCTGCTCGCTGGCCGGCTCAATCTTGGCACTACAGCCCGCGTGCATGCCCGTGCGGGAAAGCAAACGATTCGTCCGACTTCACTATCGCAGCGTCGCTTCGGCGCCTATGCACCGCTTTGCCGCCATCTCACACCAACAGACGCGCGGATCAACAAGGGTTTGGGCACAGAGATTGCCGACCAGTATGCCCTCTTGCGAGACAGTTACGGTGAGTGAAGACCCCTTCTCCCCCGGCAGATGCACACGCTAGGACGGCGCAGCTGCCTCTAGCGTGACGTTGACGGTGACGGTCGCAGTTGATGTTGACACGTTGCGCCATAGACACTCCCAAACACCCCATCGTGCTTGCCCATGGCCTGCTGGGATTCGCCGAGTTGAAGCTGGCTGGCTCCTACCTGCCCAGCATCCACTACTGGCGCGGCATCAAGGAGGCTCTTAGCGCCAACCATGTCGAGGTCATCACCGCCTCGGTGCCCCCAAGTGGCTCCATCGAGAAGCGGGCCGCCAAGCTCGCCGAGGACATTGAGGCTCAGGCCCGCGGCAAGAGCGTCAACATCGTGGCCCACAGCATGGGTGGCCTGGATGCCCGGTACATGATTTCTCAACTCCAGCCCGCCAGTGTGAACGTCAAGTCTCTCATCACCGTCGGCACCCCGCACCACGGCAGCCCCTTCGCTGACTTCCTTATCGACCGGATCGGGCCGGACTACCTGCCACGCCTGTACCATCTCTGGGAGCGGACGACCGGGTGGGAGCCCGGGGCTTTTGCCCAGCTAACGACGAAGTACATGGAAGAAGAATTCAACCCCAGGACGCCGGACGACCCGACGGTCCGATACTTCTCGTACGGCGCCATGGTCCGGCACAAGCCGCCGCTGCTGAGCCCGTTCCGTCACTCTCACAGGGTGATTGAGGAGCGCGAAGGACCCAACGATGGCCTCGTCAGTGTCGAGAGCAGCAAATGGGGCACGTACAAGGGGACTTTGCTGGACGTCAACCATCTGGACCTGATCAACTGGAGCAACCGGCTTCGTTTCACGTTCCAGAAATGGATGGGCCGCCCGCCTTCGTGAGTCGTCATATGCTGGTTTCCGCTGTCATTGTCTTGGCTTCTAACCTAATTCTCGGCTGTAGGTTCAACGCCGTGGCCTTCTATCTCGACATTGGTGACATGCTGGCCAAGGAAGGACTGTAGGCTGATGCAGAACTTGTGGCTCTCGCCTATTACGGCGGTACCTCCATCAACCGGAAAGCCAAGGCCCAGAACATGCGTGGGTGAGGCCACGGCCGATTTAGGTCTTCCAGCCTCCTGCCGCCGAACACCAGGCTTGCCGTCAGTCATTCTATCGTCGGAGCGCTCACACGTTCCCTTGCGTTGCCTCACGGCTGGTCGCACTCCGCGAGGCCGTGTCCGGACACCTGCCTTGATATACGGCAGAAGGTTGGCCGTCCTGGCTCGGCTAGCGGTGCGACCAGTGGCCGGGTCACACGGTTTGTCTCCGCCATGCATGCCGCTCGCTGTTGAGCAACCGCACACATGGCTCGGTGTGAGGGGTGAAGGTTATAGCCGGAGAATGTCGGGGGATTCTCGCCTTTCGAGCGCGTTTCGAGGTACGTGGGATAAGTAGAGACGTTGTTGTTTGCTTGCGAGTCCGCTGACAAATTGGCAGCAGCGTCTACCGACCCTAACCGGAGCCACCTCACCGCTCTCGTACCTGGTGCGACGGCCCGTTGGTGTGGCCTGCTTCTGGAACACAGACACGTGGTAGCTGCGAGTAATGCGGCGCACAACGCGGCGGGCAGTTCCACGGCAGGCCGTTAGTGAGGCGCAACGGGAACGTCGCCATTGCTGAAGTGTGAGGGTATGTTCCAGATGTCGTCAGGGCTGAATACCCTATGCTCCAAAACTGGATGGGATATTGGAGCCGACGCCACACAACGACGCTGTAATTCCTCTTCAGGAGAACTCTGGCGTACGACGCCAATTATTCTCTGTTGAATAGCCGGTGTTCAGTGCATCGGGTGGCCAAAGTGGTTGTTAATGCCTGGACTTGGACACAGCTGTTGACACCACGGGTGGCTGCATACCGCCCTGCGCTTAATTAAATCCAGATATTTCTGAATGAGGATTCGGTACTCAGTACGGAGTACGGATACGCTTCTGAATCTCCAAATCCGAAACCCGCCGGGCGTAGGATTTGCGTGATTGTTTGCCCCCTGGCGGATTACCGCCGTGTCGTTCCAGGCACCAATATTACAGAGTCACAACCAGAACGCACATTGGCCGGAGCCTGTTCCTGGAGTCTGTTGCTCTGTGGATTTCCAGTTGCAACGTTGTTTACCTCGGTCTCCCGTAAATCTCATATGAGCAAGAATACGACGCGAGGGTATCGCCGGAGGCATGAATGAGAGATGGGGTATTCGGGGAGGTTGGTGCGACACAATCGCGGTCCAGTGATCTCCCTCCCCGCTGCGTATGATCAGTAGCTGGTGTTGTTGCGGGGATGTGGGGTGTGCCTGGTGATCCGGCCTGCGCTTTTCCTTCCCGGGGATAGCGCAGATGCCACTCAAAGCTTGCCCCCCTGCGGTTTTGCAACGTCACTTCGGGTCTTCCTGCCAGGCTCCTGCCTCGGGCCTTTTCATGCCTCTGTTGCCTCTGTTGCCTCTCTTCATGATCCTCATTCATGGATGTGGAGCTGAATATTCAGTACGCCACAGACAGCTTATTCAATGTGTGCTATTGTCTCGTCTCGGCAACATGCACAACACAGGAAGCAGCTGCGGGCTGGGCGATGGTGCTCTCTGCCAATATTGGCCCTAGACTTGTCTCACAGTTCTGCGCGCGACCCTCCCGCTGAAACCCCACAACTCGCGGACCCGGTCACCCCCGTCTCGGTGCAGGTCACGGTCACACGCTCCGGACCGATCGGTCGGTCATTCGCGATGCGTGGATCATAATAACAAGGGTAAGGGGAACTGGCTGGCGCTCTACTTTCGGCTTGTTGCTGGTGGATCGCGCTCCAGGCACAAGTTCCGAGAGGCCTGTCTCTGCGTCGCTCTCCTTAGCTCTGCTTCAGGTGCCGTACGCAGTACTTGGCTCTCACTTCACGGCCGATGCGTTCCGCAACATGACTTTTGCGTTGTGGTGGAAGTTCATCATACCTTGCTGCTGGCGCCAGGTCAGGTCAACATGGCTCTCGCCTTCCCGAGCTTCCCTTCCTTTCCTTTGCCGTGGTCATGGTACCGTACAACACAGTTCCCAGCAGGCACCTGGGGATAGTGGTTCGGCCATGGGACACAGAACCTCCGTCCCCAGTCCCATATCACGCGTGCCCATGCCTCGGGCCCATGACTCGGCCCCACGCCGGCCGAAGGGGAGGCCTACGCTCAGCGCCCCAGATTAGGCACCCGGTAACATCGTTTTTGGAATGCAGCTGTCTAAGACGCGTTGTGGAGACCAGCGTACAATGTCTGGCCGTTACACCGTCACCTTCTTCTTCCAGAAACCCCCCCTGACTTCCGGGAGGGCCGCCGTGTGATGGCGAACGGTACCTGAGCAAGAACAGCTGCCCCATGCTGCCGGCTTATGAGCCTCATCCCATCTCTCGGTCTCCATCCCTGTACCCCTCTACCGATCTTGCCGGTCGCCTACAAAACCTCCCCCGGTCGCTGACTGCGTTGCTTCTATTCCCGGCCAGCCATCCGGTTTTTCGTGAACTAGGGGCATCGTGGCTCTCAACCTTCCCCAACACACTTTGGCTCTGACTGCAAGCCACATCTCACATTCCATGATATCCTGGGCTCATACATAGCTCACTCTCTTGCCTCTTCCCATAAGCTGCGGATTCGTTAACCTCTGCCGTGCTTCTCCTGCGTGTCTTGTTCCAGCGATGCGGCTCTCGACCATCTTGGCCGGCCTGGCGGCCATGACCGCCAGAATCACATCTGCCACGTCGAACTTTACGCCGACAAGACCTCCAGCGGTACCCCTCGCCGTGAGATCACCGTACCTCAACGCCTGGCTTCAGGGTGATTCCGGGGCCGTGCTCCCCGGCACCTGGCCGCGGCATTGGACGTGAGAAGATCCCCCTTCCAAAGCTACCCGGGGCTCACGATGACTGACTCCGTTGCAGAGGCAGTATTCTGGGCTGGCAAGGGCTGGTGGCCGTCGATGGGGTGACTTACAACTGGATGGGCAACGCGCCTGGTCCGCCAGTAGTGAACCAGGTTTCCCTCGAGTATACTTCGACGAAGAGCATCTTCACGTTCGATGTCGCCAAGAAAGTCACCATGACGGTCACGTTCCTGTCGCCGGTCTATCCCGACGATCTAGCCAGGCAGTCACAGCAATTCTCATACATCTTTGTCAACGCCAGGTCTGCCGATGGGGCACCACACTCCGTCCAGGTGTACATGGACGTCTCTGGGGGTAGGCCCATCCACCTGTTTCTTTTCGCATTTACCTTGCTAACAGTGCGTGCAGAATGGGCTAGTGGAGACATTTCTCAAGTCGTCGCGTGGGACACTGGCGTCTCTGGAGACGTGACTTATCACAAGTTCTATCGCCAGAGCCAGGAGCAGTTCAAGGAGTCGGGCGAGATTGCCAGCTGGGGCAACTGGTATCTGGCCACTCGTTCTGGCACTGGAGTGAGTTTCTCGGGCCGTCATCACGGAGCAACTTGGGACAACAGCGAAGCTGACAGTATGCGCACAGATGAGCTGGCAGATTGGCCGAGACGTGACGCTGCGTAGCCAGTTCGCGACCAGCAGAGTGCTGTCCAACACAAAAGAGGCAAATTACAGACCTGTCAGCCAAGAATGGTGAGTTGCACTTCCATAACCAGCTACAGCACTGCGAACCGATCGATATCTGACCGACTGACTAGGCCCGTATTCGCGTTCTCCCACGACCTGGGCGAGGTAAAGGGAGACGACGTGGAGAGAGTCTTCACACTCGGGTTGGTCCAGGATCAGGTCATCAACTTCGCCGGCCAGAGCGGCACATTGACGCCGCTGCCGGGGCTGTGGTCGTCCTACTACAAAGACGATGCCTCAGCAGTAGCTGCGTTCTACGACGACTACCAGCATGCCTGTGACTCAGCGACCGCTCTCGACGAGCGGATCCAGAAGGATTCGGAGAAAGCCGCCGGAAAGGACTACGCCATCGTCACCACACTTGCTGTCCGGCAGGTCTTTGGCGCGCTTCAGTTTGCCGGCACCCCGGCCAAGCCGTACATCTTCCTCAAGGAAATCAGTTCGAACAGCGACATCCAAACCGTCGACGTCATCTTCCCGGCGTATCCCATCTTCCTGTATCTCAATGCATCGATCGCCCAATATCTCCTCAACCCGCTGTTTGAGAATCAGGAGAGCGGAGCATACCCGAACGCCTATGCCGAACACGATCTTGGAACATTTCCAGTTGCCCAGGGATACCCGCAGGGTAACGACGAGGCCATGCCGTTGGAGGAGTGCGGAAACATGATCATCATGACCCTGGCCTATGCTCAACGCACCGGCGATATTGCTTACCTGTCAACCCATTATCCGAGACTTGCCAAGTGGGCACAATTTTTGGTCGAAGAGTCCCTGATTCCCGCAAGCCAGCTCAGCACCGACGACTTTGCGGGTACATTGGCGTGAGTCCTGCTCCTGAACACGCGCGTTTGGTACCATGGCTGACCAGAAAAACCACAGCAACCAAACGAACCTCGCCATCAAGGGCATTATCGGGCTTAAGGCCATGTCTCGCATCGCCCAGCTAACCAAGAACGACGATCAGTTTGGAGACGTTGCCGACAGGTATCTCAAGAGCTGGAAAGAGCTGGGCATCAACACCCAAGCGAATCCGCCTCACACGACGCTCAGCTACGGAGACAACGACAGCCATGGTACGGCCAATCATGCATCCCTGTACCCTTTTTACTCGCCGTGGAATGGCAAATGCTAACCACCCCTCCCACCCCAGGCCTCCTCTACAACATCTACGCGGACAAGCTGCTTGACCTCAACTTCGTGGACCAGTCCATCTTCGACATGCAGAGCACCTTCTACCCGACGGTGGCCAACGAGTTCGGCGTGCCGCTCGACACGCGGCACACGTGGACCAAGTCGGACTGGGAGATGTTTGCGGCCGCCGTCGCCAGCCCGTCGACGCGCGACCTGCTCATCTCCAAGCTGGCCCGCTGGGTCGGCACCACGTCGACCAACCGCGCCATGACCGACATCTTCGACTCCGTCACCGGCGGGTACCCGCAGAACGGGCCCACGTTCGTGGCCCGGCCGGTCATGGGGGGCATGTTTGCGCTGCTGGCGCTGACTGCCTAGTAGGGAGGGTCGTCGGGCGTGGAGGCATTGCGTTGGAGCTTGTTCTTGTTTTTGGTTTCTTGAGCGCGGTTGGTGGCGGGTTGCACACGACGGAGCTGGAGCGTTAAGCGTTGCTCTTCTTCAATGCTCTCGCTAGCCATATCAATAATGATGATGCATGATTTCCTGAACGATGAAGCCTGCGCACACTCTTCCTGCGAAGCGACTGTACCCAATCTCGGATATTGCCCGGCTTCCTGCTGGTCTCACCCTGGCGCAACAGCAACAATCAATCTGTCCAGTCGTGGAGCCTGTCTAACTCACAGACGGCCCATGCCTTCTCTTGGGCCGTCTGGCAGTGATGGCTCCATTTTGATGGAAGGGAGCCGGGAATTGGCGCCGACTGTTGCACGCTGCCAGCAAATGAATTGGTTCCAAGATCCTGGAGAGCCGGGGTGGTTCGGGCGCCCCCCGCCGCTGCAGGGACGGGCAAGTAGACGCGTAACAGTGAGCAGGGGTCCAGCTAGCAACCGCATGAATTTGGTCTCCTAGCAAAACAAAGGGAGGGCCGCGCGAGTCAATCAAAGCAAACTTACCATTAATTAGCGACGTATAGTGATGAGCTGAAATAAGTAGAAGCAAGCTTCGCTGATTGTTTTTCTTCAGAGTTTCGTTTCGTTTCATCGCTGCCCGCAGTTGACATCATCAAGTGAAAGCGAAACAAACAGCCCTCCAAGTGTTAGTGCACAATTGATACGGTACTGGTCTCCGTCACGGCCAGAAGCAAGGGTTGAGCGGGCCGCAGTGACGAAACTCCACCTCTCCACCTCGACAGCTCGACCGCCAGCACCACCATCCCACCTTCGCACCTTCAGCACTGTTTAGCAACTTCCAGCCTACACGCATGCATTGTGGTGCAGCGATATTTACGTCTTGAACTCGCCAATCTCACCAAACGGGGCATTTGCCCAACGATCTTTGTCCGCAGACCTCACGCAAATCGTGGGTTGCGCCGAGCGTCAACCACCGATTGATCCGTCGACCCCTCGATTCATTGTACACGAGCCCCTCAACCGAGCCCAACCATGAACCCTCACCAGGCCAAGAAAATCGACGTCAAGGTGAGCTGTATTCCTGCGAAACGATTCTGGGAATTTGCATGCATTACCACAAGCCCCTACTCGCTGCAACCCACGTCCTCTTCCTTCAGGACTCCCCGCTAACACGGGCCCAACCCCCGCCAGTCCCTCTCCCCCGAGGAGCAACGGCTCTTCCGGCTGTATGGCAAGCTGCCCAGCCGAAGCGACCACTTCGCCAAGCACCTCAAAGAGCGCAAGTACTTCGACAGCGGCGACTACGCCATGAGCAAGGCCGGCAAGGGCGACAGCGTCGACACGGGCGCCGTCGGCAGCCAGCACCCGGTGCCCGAGAACATCCCGCACCTCTCGAGCCCCGTCAGCGGGCCCAACGGCATCGGCAGCATGCTGCACCCCCACCACCACCACCAGCACCACCCGGGCATGCAGGCCGGCAGCCCTGTCAAGGAGAGCAGCTTCCTGAACCGCGAGACCAGCGCCGAGGACATCGAGTCCGCCGCTGCCGCCGCGTCTGAGGAGCAGCAGCAGCAGCAGCAGCAGCCGGAGCAGCAGTCTGCTGAGGCTGGCGCACCCGTTGCCGTTAGCGAGCAGCAGGAGATTCCCGTCCGGCGATAAGCTCACACACAGACAAGGGCATTCTGGATCAGGAATATGCGGTGTTCGGTCAACAAGGCTGGCTATGATGCTTCTCTCCTGACATGGTGCACCGAACCATGGGCAGGAAGAAGATTGCATTCGATGATGGCTATTTTATGAGATCATGAGGAACGAGTGGTGGCGTAGGGTTGGGTTGGTGCCATCCACATGCTGATGATGGCTTACTGGCAGTCATGAGGACTGCGTGATTTGGGCTGGGGATGATTTTCTGTTCTTTGTTTTGTACTTATCTTGGTCCAGGCCTGGATTTTGCTATGTTGGTTTTGCTTCCCCACGGTTTGACACCGGTACCCGAACGTTTTCTCTCAACCCCATGACGGGCCGCCTACCTGGCAGCCAATCTGCAACAGGCGGTGTGTGGGCCAAGCGATTGAGCACGCGATTCTGGAAGCGGTTTCTCTCGAGATTGTGGCGTGAGCGCAGAGGATCATGGATTGGATGGGCTCGAAGCCCAGAGTGATGGCCTTAGATTGGTGATTCTCTTGCTATCTGTGTGTACTACGTGTAAGCTTCCTTGCGTTGGCAGAAGGTGAATGTCAAGACATGTACTCCCTGCAAGCGATTGGACAAGAACTGCACATACGGTGAGGAGGAACGCTTTGTGTCTACTCCATGGGCTCCATTAAGGATATTGCCCATCCAGGGCGGTCCGGTATCGCCGTCCGAAGGTGGAAAGCCGTTAGGTCCCTCGGTGCCATCCAACGCCGGTGCAGGCCAGGCCGCTCAAGGTCACCTCCAGTTAAGAACCGTTCGGCCGAGGCATCTGTTGAAATCAGGTGCTGTTGTTATTCTTGCCACCCTACTGTTCACAACTCCAGCGCTTTCTTCGCCATCGCTAGCGCTCCCTCGAAGGTCTTGTTGCCACCAATGAAACCGGACGCATGCACAAAGACGGACCCGTTCACCCCAGAAATCCCATCCAGCTCCTCGTCACGGAACCCTCTCCATGTCTCAGGCAGCGGCTTCCTGCTCTCAAACGAGTCCTTGGCCTTCGGCACGCACTGAAGCCTCCACTTGGCATCCGGAACGGGCTTCTCCGGGTACAGCACGTAGAGAACGCTGCCGCTGTCGGGCTCCTGCTCCTCAAGGCTGTAGAGATGGTCCTTCCACGGCGCCGACTGCCGCTTCAGCACCACAATGCGGCCCTCGCTGTCGTATTCCTTCCTTGCCGTAAACGCCTCCGACACCACCTCCCGCGCGGGCAGCCACGCTTGCGTGAAATAGTCCAAATCGCGGTCGAATTCTTCGCCAATCCGCTGGCTGGCCAGCTCGAACCGCCTGTCCTCAGCCTCTTGCGCCGCCGTGGGGTCCTCGGGAATAGGGTCGTTCCAGTTGGGGTTCAACCGGCCGACCATGGCGCCCAGCGTGAACCCCCCATCAGAGAACTTCTTCTGCAGCCCGGCAGCCGCCAGCCCCGCCGAGTCGTAGGCGCTGATGCCGTTGTCGTGCGCGTCGAGCGCCTCGACGAAGCTCTCGTAGATTTTGCGCCACACCATGCCGACTTGCTCGCTGTCCTCGGGCTGGGCGAGGCGGCGGGCGACGATCTCGCGGCCGAAGTGCATGTACACCAGCCCCGCGCTGCTCAGGCGGGTCGCGCGGCCGGGGAAGGCGGTGTCAAAGGTGCGCTGGTGGTGGTCGTAGCGGTGCCGCGCCGGATCATACACACCGCCGACGTCGACGACGGTGTGGCACGCGTCGAGCAGCGCCGGATCGCGCGTCCGCACGAGCTGCGCGCCCGAGTAGGTCGGGATGTGCGTGCGCAGCATGTACACCGCCAGCGCCTCATCGGCGTGGAAGTGGCCATTGTGCGTGCCGATGGCGACCGCGCTGTCGCCCGTCTTGAGCCGCTTTGCTGCGTTTTCAGCCATCTTCAGGGCGAGCGAGCGGAACATGCAGTGTATGCAGGGGGTGTTGCGAGGAAGCAGTTGCAAGACTCTGAAATGTGGATGGAAATTTGAGAGCTGGTTCAGTACGAGATAGCCGCTGTAACGCGTATGCTTACTTGTCAAATCGCAGCAATTGGCGAAGGTTGTGTTATTTGGGTAATTTTCGTAACATCATGTGATACTTTCACGGTGCTATCTCGCCCGTTCAACTGGGCACTGACGGCTTCTTGAAAATTTACATAGTACATGATGCTCCAGTACCAAACGATTACCCACACCCCGAGGATCCCAGCGTCAGTTACCGCTCCTCCCTTCAGAACAGGGGTCAAATGCTTTCGTCAAACGCGCATGCATCCGACAAGACAACTGGAATAAGTCCGCCTCAGCCCTCTCCTTCTGCACACCAACACTGCGCTCCTGCATTTCCCAGCTTAGCACAGGCCCCCATTCCAAACGCCATCGCAATTCTTCCACAATTCAACATCTTCTGCTGGCCTACCTCAACGTTCAATCGATATCACTCCGCCACACATGGAAGCCGCTCCGCGTAACCGGCTCGACATGAAAGTCAAAGCCGAGGACGATTCAGGAGACGTTCGAATGGCCGACGACAAGCCCACGTACCGGTCATGGAAGAAGAAGTACCGTAAGATGCGCATCGTTTTCGATCAGAAGATGCACGAAGGCGAAGAGCTTCACAAGCTTGAGCAGAAAGCGCTGGCTACAGCTCGGCGGCTGGCGATTCAAAAAGAGTATGTGTTTCCCACCATCGTTCCACAAGGCCAAGAATTCCGTTGCTGATGTGGAACACAGTCGTCTACTCGATCTCCTTCTAGACGTGAATAACTCGGCCCAGATCCCCCCTGAGAAGCGGATAGATCTCAGTCACGATGTGCCCTCGGACGACGACGCGCTTTGCCTCGACATCGACCTGCCATCGACGCCGCCGGCGGACCCCAAACCCGCCCATTCCTTCCGCGAACTCCTCCAGGAGGTGCCGCACTACAAGTTTGCCTCCGCAGCCGAGCGCTCCCCCGAGCTCCTCGCCGACCTCGAAGCCGGCCGCGACTCCCCGGCCGACCCAGCCCAAGGCCAATCCCATCCCCCCTCCTTCCTCACCGCCGACGACATCGACAACTACATCTGGGAGATCGACGCGTACCTCCGCGCCGACGAATTCGTCCGCAGCCGCGGCGGCAACACGGAGTCAACTCCGCTGCCCACGCTCGCCCCGCTCGCGCACGCCGAACGCGCCGCCGCCGCCAACCCTAAGGACGCGCAGCGCGACTTCGCCCTGCGCAACCCGACCTCCGTCTACAACTGGCTGCGCAAGCACGCGCCCAAGACCTTCCTGCAGGACGGCGAGCACGACAACAAGGACGGTGCCGGCGGCGGCAAGGAGAACGGCGGTGGCGACGACAGCCACGGCGGGCACGGGCACGGTCCGGGCTCGGGACGCCGCGGCAAGGGCGAGCGCGGGTCACGGGGCGGTGCCGGCGGCGCGCGCTCGAAGCGCGCCAGCGCCGCGCACAGCCGGTCGGTGGCGGCTGCTGCTGCTGAGGGGGTGGAGGATGTGGACGACGAGTCTGGCTACGGTGGCGGCGGCGGGCGCGCCGCGACGCCCAGCACGGTGGGCGGCGGTGGTGGTGGCAAGGGGAAGCGCAAGCGGGTAGTGGATGACGACCCGGGCTATCGGCCCAAGGGCGGCTCGAGTCGACCTACCAAGAAGAAGCGGAAGAGCGAAGGGGTTGAGAAGACGCCAACGGCTCGCGGGCCGAGGAAGTCCGCGACCGCCACTGGCTGGGATTGACGGCGTGACGATGATTAGGGTTTTGGGCGTGACATTTGGTCCGAGTGAATGGCCAAGAGGGAAATGAAGATGCTGGGCACGGTCACTTGGACGGTTAGTCGGGAGCGAGTTGTACGACCAAACGGGATTGAGTGTATGTTTACGGCGTCAGTAGTTTCATCGGTACAACCGGTATCTCGGTGAGGTGGCTGGATGATATCGGGGTTAGAGCGGGATCGTTCGTATTTCGGCGTCGAAGACAATGCTTCATAGACGTTCTCATCATTCGTTGCCCATATCGGCTTGCACATGAAGGAGCATTGATTACGGCATCGCCTGACTGTGTGTCGCTCCACTTAATAGCTGGAAAGGCACCAGGTGACCTGACGAGAAAGTCGGAAGCGGTATGAGAAATAATTATATGCTCAGATATCTCAAGTATGGCTCATCTACAAGAACAGGTGTGTACTCCCAAGATCCACGCTACCACCCTATGTACATGGGACGCCTGGGAAACGGGCGCATGCGAGAGTCTGCGGAAACAGGGGTAAAACATGTTCAGAACAAGTGTCGGCGAGCAACGCAGGGTTGCTGGGCCGGATGAAACCAAAGCGGGCTCTCACTTCAACCATCTGACCGGCGGAGTCTTCCCAAGATGCCAAACAGAAGGCTATGCACGATGCATGTCGATGAAGCACGCGGAAACAGCCAGAGAAAACACTAACAAATTGCCACCTCCCCGGAAACCTTACAGCTTCTCCTTCAAGCTCTGCTTCAGCCTCCTCTCCACAGCGTTCAGGTACTCGCCGGTGGTGACATAGTCCTCGCGAGCAGTCTTGCCGCAGGCGAGGGCCAGGTCCTTGGTCATGATGCCGTCGACGTCGACCGTGTCGATGCAGGCGCGCTCGAGGCCCTCGGCGAAGGCGACCACCTCCGGGGTGCCGTCGAGCTTGCCGCGCTGGATCAGGCCGCGCGTCCACGCGAAGATGGACGCGATCGGGTTGGTCGACGTCTCGCGGCCCTTCTGGTGCTCGCGGTAGTGCCGCGTCACCGTGCCGTGCGCCGCTTCCGACTCGAAGGTCTTGCCGTCGGGCGTGATGAGCACGGACGTCATCAGGCCGAGCGAGCCGAAGCCTTGGGCCACGATGTCGGACTGCACGTCGCCGTCGTAGTCTTGCCGGAGGGAGTTAGTATGGGTGGCTTTTCAAAGTAGGAGCGTTCCTTTCGAATCAGCTCGGCAGGTGGGACTCACTCTTCAGCGCCATGATGTAGCCACCGCTGCTCTTGATCATCTGGGCGACCATGTCGTCGATCAGGCGGTGCTCGTACCAGATGCCCTTGGCCTCGAAGTCGGCCTTGTACTTGGTGTCGTACAGCTCCTGGAAGATGTCCTTGAAGCGGCCATCGTACTTCTTCAGGATGGTGTTCTTGGTGCTCATGTACAGCGGCAGGCCCTTGTCAAGGGCGAGCTTGAAGCTCGCGTGGGCGAAGCCGGTGATGCTCTCGTCGGTGTTGTACTGGGTCTGGGCGACGCCGCCGCCGTTCTTGAACTGGAACACCTCGATCTCCTGCGGCTCGCCGCCGGCCGGGGTGTAGACCATGCTGAGCTTCCCGGGGCCGGGCACAACCAGGTCCTTCGCCCGGTACTGGTCGCCGAAGGCGTGGCGGCCGATGATGATGGGCTTCTTCCACCCAGGCACCAGGCGGGGAATGCGGGGAATGACGATGGGCTCACGGAAGACGGTGCCACCAAGCGCGTTACGGATGGTGCCGTTAGGTGAGAGCCACACTACCCGGCGCAAGGAAGATGCGTATTAGTACAAAACTCTCTTATTCACAGGATATGGTAGATAAAGCCCAGCTGCACGTTCATGAGCTGGGGGGGGGGGGGGGGGGGGGGGGGGGGGGGGGGGCCCAACACGGGGTTTGGTTGAACGCCATCACACGGGCTTCATCCGGGGTGATGGTAGCGCACTTGACGCCGACCGAGTACTTCTTGATGGCCTCGGCCGCATCCAGGGTAACCTTGTCGTTGGTCTCATCGCGGTACTCGAGACCGAGATCGTAGTACTTGAGGTCGACGTCCAAGTAGGGGAAGATGAACTTGTCCTTGATGTCCTTCCAGATGACGCGGGTCATCTCATCGCCGTCGAGCTCGACGACAGGGTTCTTGACCTTGATCTTGGCCGGCGCGTTGGAGGCCATTGTGCGGTAGGTGAACAAGTAAGAGGCGAAAACGGGGGCAGCACGGAACGCGGAGGAGACGGGCGTTGTACGGAGACTGCTGCAGGCGGCGCTGAAGGGAGCGCGAGACCGGGTTGCGGTGCGCAGGAGAGAGGCGACCGGCGACATGGTGGCGAGGTATAAGCGACGGAGAGACGAGGAGACGAGGAGACGGCGCTCGGGTAGGGGACAGACACACGCGCCGGGTCGGGCCGGCCGAGGGACAGCAACTCGGGCCTTCGGAGCCGCAAAGGGCAAGTGATTCACTGGCTCGAGACTGGATGCTGGATCGTGAGGGCCCGGTGAAACGAGAGCCGAGGAAGCAAGCCGTCGACGTCAGCGCAGGCTGGCTCTTATTGGATGTGGCTGTTGGTGGGCCGCGGCAATGCACCCGGCAGAGAGGAGCTGAATTTAGGTCGAGCTGTGAGAGGTCGACACTAAGAAGAAGAAGAAGACGAAGAATAAATGACGAATGAGACTGGGAACGCCCAGCGATAGCAACAGCGACAGCGAGTGACACAGAGAGGTCGGCTTCCTGATGTGTACTGTAGCTCAACAAGACGAAGCGGCGAGGGACCGGTTCGGTTGACAAGGGACGAACAGCGATGGATCAGGTTGATGCAGCTTGCAGTCACCTCTTAGCCGAGATGGACGATCAGATGCAACGCAAGAACGTGACCAGAAGAACCAAACTCGTGATCAAGCGAGTAGTAAATGGGTAGGTGGTTATGACGGTTGTGCCTTTTTTCTATGCTACTGCCAGCTCTCGCTTCTAACGGTACCTCGAGTCACAAATTAGCTCAACATCTCATCAAGCTCCGATGTTGACAGCAGTGGCCCGTCAACGGAGGGTAAATCTCTGCCCGGGGGCCTTGAGAGCGGGGCTGGGAGAGCCGGTGCCGCAGCGGGCGCTTCTCCAAATGCCCAAATGCTGATGTGCCCTGCAGGGGTCTCAGACCCCAACCCCACAGGCGACCTGAGACCACGGCCACAGCGCGGTTTTGCGGGGTCGGCGATAGCAATCGCTCCGCAGCGGATATCGCCGGAATTCGGATAGGGCTGCTGCTAAGTTCACCTACCTACGCAGTCAACTTTTTCGCAAGGTTCAGTCATTTGTTTCATTGATGTAACTTGCAAACGCAGGGCAAGGATGACACAACCTGGCATGCTCTGGAGGAATTGCAGGCATCAGATCATTAGACAAACTTGAGCGAATGTCTTTCCCGCCCAATTTCCAGTTTCCAGTTCCGTCTTTGATGCGCACGCAGCCGACCAGGCTGGGCTGCTTCCTGCACCGACACAGCCCCCATGCCATCATCCGCCGCCTCCAGGACCTTCCAGGACGCGCACCCTTCAGCGCTTGCGTGAGCCGCCAGTGGGAGTGCTGTTTCTCCTCCTACTCGCTGACACCAGTCCCATCACCCCCCCCCCCCCCCGCCTCTTATCTATTGCCTATTGCCGGACGCCTCTGTAAGCGGGGCAAACGTACAACGTTAATACACAGCCTCGTGGGGCTGAAGATGGGCACAAGGCCAAGGGGAGGAAGGCAGCCAAGCCGCTCAGGCAGTCTGGAGCTTCCCCGACCAAAACGTGGACAACAGGCTAGGGCACGCCACCAGGCATCAAGCTAGGGGCGGCCAAGCGTCGTAAGTAGGAAAGCAGAATAGAACAGAAACACCCGCCGGCGAATGAAACATGGAGAAAGGCGAAAGAGAATAGAACCGACGAGACAAAAACAGGTCATGCGCCAGAGCACCCACCGAATCGTCAGCCGCAATAAAACGCCTTGTAAGAGTTCATGAGCAAAGTAAGACGGACAAAAACAGAGAAAAAGAGAGAGAGCGTATCAAATGCAGATCGTCAGAACGCCAGTGCCCAGTAAACTCAAACGCACCTCACCTCCTTCTGTCTCGTTCTTATCGTATCTGCGCCTGGTGAACAAGAAAATCACAACCAAAGAACAAGGAGGAAAGATTCAAGGTTAGGAAAACTTGTAGAAACAGGCGACAAGCCATGACGGGAGTGCCCAGAGACCGGAAAAGGAAGTCCAGTGGCAGAGCCAAGCAGAACCAAAGTCGTAAGGCTGCTGTTCTTTCCAGTCTGATGGGCAGCAGACCGGCATGAGGATGACGACGACGACGATGATGAGAATCAGTCCGTCATCGAAGCTCAGACCTTGGCATTCAACCGATACCGCTGCCTTTCACTCTCGCACGGGTTCCCGCAGCCAGGACACACAAACCCGTGCGCAGCCTGGTCGACGCGGACGAGGCAGCGGCTGCAGCGCCACCAGCCGCCGTGCAGGGCGCGGGGCGCGCGCGAGTCCCACCACTCTCTGTCGCCGCGGTTGCCCCGGCGCAGCAGGTCCTCCTTGTGGTAGATGCGCAGGTGGTCGCGGAAGTGATCCTGCCGGAAGAAGGGCGCGCTGTGCCGCCCGCACCGCCGGTAGTCGCACAAGTACTTGGTCCGCTCGTCCTCGTCCAGGTGCACGATCCGGTAGTGCCGCTCCAGGTCCGCCTGCCGGCTGGCGCCCTTGTTGCAGCCCGGATAGCGGCAGAGGTATTTCTCTCTCTCTGCTGTTGTTGATGTTGTTGGTGTTGTGAGGCTAGAAGGGAGAGACGAACAAGAGGTATTAGCGGAGGCATTCATAACTTGGAGAGGTAGGGCTGGGCAGTAGCAGGCCAAACACTTACCGGGCAGAGGCCGGTTCGGCGTCGAAGCTGCCACCCGTCTGCGGGTTGGAACTCGCTCCGTGGCACTCGGTCGCCAGCCTGGCGCGCAATTGTTGGAGAGCCATGCCGATAGCGTAGAAGCAGATGTCATACGCCTCCGGGCCTTGTAGCCGGACCTGCAACAGGTACGCGGCCTCGTCCAAGATGGTGCTCGGGCTGCTGCGGGGGTTGTGGTCCATATCGTGGTTGAAGTGGCGATAGAGCGTTTCTTTGATAACTTTCTGCACTCCGGCCCGATACGTTGACTCCTCGCCTCGCTCCCGAAGCGTCTGTCGTGCACTCTCGACCGCTTGGGAGTGAATAACCGATGGCTCCCGCTTGCCGTATGCTCGCTCACGGGCGATCTGCGAGCTTGCGTTTCGTGAAGCGCGATCAGCCGCTTCATCGATGTTGCCTATGCTGCTGTCGAACAACTGCAAAGGGGTGCAGATCTGCAACGCCTGCGGTAATTGCCCCCCGGCCAGTTGATACTGTGACCCGGTAGCCGAGAGCAGATAGTCGGCATCGTTGGGTTCGGGATACTGCGGCGGATACGGACCGGCTGGCGAATCGAAGGGCGTGTCGTCCTCGACCGTCGGAAGACCGGTCGACGAGAGCTTGACCGAATAGTACCCGGATGAGTAGGAGCTCGCCGTGTAGCTGCTGTCGACCGTGCGGCTGGTCGAGTTGGACGTGCTCCTCTGCATGTTGGCGGACCTTTGCCATGAATTGCCATCAGGGCATGGGATGGCCTCCATGGCCGTGTCTGAGTACTGTGAATACGAGGCCATAGTGGCGATGTGGTCCGAGGGGAGGAGGGCCAAGGGGTTCCGTTTGCCCCCTTTTCTGGTTGAGACCCTCTGCGGGCTGAACAGTGGAAGCAGCTCGGTATCAAGAGAGACGAGCGCAAGAAATGTGACGTCTGTATGGCACCTAAAAAAAAGGAGCTGGCTTCAAAGGCGTCACCCAAAGGGGAGCTCTGCCTTATAGAGTTGGACGGTTGAAGACTGACTCAGTCATAGCAGTGTCGTGAAGCAGAGGGAACGATACCGGAGTGCATTGAGTATGCGGCGGGCGAGATGCTTTAACCTACAGGGCTGGGGCGGGGATGGAGAAGCTCATTGCACAAGCGTGGAGGCTCTCACCTTGGGGAGCTCACCCCTGTCCTATGGCCGGGGAGTGAGGCGGCATTCGCTCACCTTGAAGGTAAGGCGAACGGGGGCCGAGATGGAGGGTGGCTGAATCAGGTAGTGGGAAAGGCGCGGCAAGGGCAACTAATAACGGGGAAGGCTTGCTTTGGTACGCCAGGTGTGGGGGGGGGGGGGGGGGGGGCCCGACTCAAAGGTCAAAAGCAACCCCCAAGCCCGATAATGCACGTTTCTCGCCAACGAGTCATGACCTAAGGATGGCCGGGCGGGATGGCTGGACTCGGAACCTGCTCGACCGGCGGCTGTTGCTCACAGACAAGCCGCCCGATCCCCGCCTGGCTGCAGTGGGAAAGCCACCCAGGACAACATCTCGCAGGGTCATGTGCCACCAGCCGCAACCGATGCCCGCTATGATCAGAGGAGGGGATGTCGGTGGGCGGAACGAGGCAAAGGCGTATTTGGGATTTGGGAAAGAAGGGAATCTCGTGCTGTCGGTATCGTATACGTACCATTACTGCGTACGTGGGGGTTGCTACTCGATACTCCAACTGGCGGGGCGGGAAGCGAGAAACAAGAAGCGAGAGTCGACTCTCTCCAAGCTGTCGGTGTTCTTTGTACATATCTTCCCGGAATCGTGGCCTTTGACATGCAGCAGCGGAAGGCTCCCGGTTTCAGCCGCGCGGTCCAAGAAAGTCCAGACGAGCCTTCAGTGGTTCACCTCGGCTGTGCTCGCCGGTTTCGAGATCGCCAGGCAGGGCTCACAAGCGGGCGTCCAGTCGAAGGGCCGTCCGGGTTGCGCCATATTCTAGAATGCATGTTGGAGGGATCGCGGCAAGGATGTTGATCTGCTTGCTCAACCCACGATCGGGAGAGGGTGTCACAAGCCTTGCGAAGGGCCGCCAGCGGCGGAGCAGCAAGTGGTACCAAGTAAGCCCGGAACCACCAACGATGCTATCCATCCTGGCGACTGCGGGACACACCATCTGACGTTTCCCGTGGTCTCCGTTCTTGCCGGGCTCGAAAGACACCCAACAAAGCAGGCAATGAGCGCGGTCGGTCAGCAACGGCGGCATCGCGTGGTCAGCCAGAACAGACCCGACTGTATCGAGCAGAGACGAAACGCGCGGCAGCAGGTCCCCCAGCCCAGCGGAGACGAGTGCCAGTACGTAACGAGACCTGCAGCCTCGTAAGGCATGAACGCAGTACAGGTAGCACGTTCTGTGGCACTGTGTCGAGTCTCGCTGCCTCTGCCAAAAGCGGGAACCCGTAAGCTTCGGAGCTCGGGACTTGCGTCCTCTCGGTGCGGCTGAGCGGACAAGACAACCGTTGTGTGAGTTTGGCTCATTGGCACTGTCGGTTACTTAGGTAGTGGAGGAGGGTATTTCACGTGCGGACCACGCAAAGAACGACCTGTGTCGTTCGCCAGGCCCCAGGAACGCAGCAAACATCCCCACATTTTCTGCCTATTTTACAAACATCATTGGAGGACGGCCGCCTAACATTTCTCGGTGAAGTGCAGCTTCACCACCACTTTCAAGCGCTCAGCAGCGCAGTGGTTGGCCAGTCGTAGGTCGCTGCATGCGGTCGCCCATCCATCCCATGATCCATCCCATCCTCGCATCCTCGCATCCACGTGCGATCTGAGCGCACTGTGCTGGTCTTTGCGTTTCTTCTCAGCACATGCCGTGAGTTGCTCCGCCCGGCTGCTGCGCCCCCCGGATGGATGATGGGTAACACCCGGCCATGGAAACCGTGCCAAATTCCATGGACGAGAGAGACTCCATCGCCTTCGAGCACCTTACAAGTACTTCAACGGGTACCTTATGAAATGCCACCCCTCGAACCGAAAGGTCCCCCGGTTTCCAGATACGGCACGGAATATATGACCTGGTACCACCTCGACCTGCCGCTCGGATCGACAAGGCAGATTCGCGGGCTCGCGGCTAGTGAGCGAAGCCCTCCCCGTCTGTGCGGTAGTACATGCTTTGGTAGGTCTCGGCGCCTTGTCTACTACCCTACCTACCTCTGAGTGGGTGGCAGCGATGAGCAGGTAGACAATGAGGCAAACCCGCATATCTCCTCGAAGCGGTGTGTTGGTTGCGAAGACCATTCAACGCCTGATACACAAATTGCCGGCCAGGTTGGTTTGCAAAAGTCTGTTGACAATGTTTCACTGGACCTGATAATGAGGCCGGGATGTAGTTACGCAGTAGTCAGCTTGCGGCTCCCTTTGGCGAGCCCAACACTCGTCGCGACTACGAGACCAAACCCTCAAGGAGGCTTGCTTGTAAAACACCGGTGAGCGCCTTGATTTCCATTGTCATTGATCGATCAGCACCTAACGAGCCGGTCACCTGGCCCGAGTCGTCGACCACTCCACTCCCATGACAATAGCATGGAGGGAAGCCGCTGTCTACCCATACAGAACACCGATTGGCCGGTATTAAACATCCCACAACATATGCCCAGCCGTCTCCTCCGCTGGGCGTGGCGCGCTCGCGCCGCTGGCCGGAGCCACTCATACCTCGTCCTCGAGGAATTTGTACGCGAACTTGAAGTCAGCCTTCCTCCGGTTCATCCTGCATCTCTTGGGTCAGCCAACCGTGCCCGGCATCAAGGGGGTAGGTACCACGCTCCGGTGTCGGGCCGAGGCAACTCTGACTCACCATGTGCTCTCGTAGTCGAAGAATCGGTAGGTCCCCTGCTCGAATTCCTCCGTGATGTTCTTCGGCTCCTCGTGGCGCTGGAACCAGGTCTGGTACTGCTTGTGGAACCGCCAGCTTTGATCCTTGAGCGCCTTAGCCGCCAGGTATTGCTGGTAGGTGCCCTGCTTGTAGTAAAAGACGTAGAAGAGCGTGTCCGGGTCGATGCGCGTGTAGAGCCGCGGGTCGTCGAAGATGGACAGCGGCTCCTGCGGGAACCGTGTATGTGAGTGGAACTTGACGTCCGGCTGGTAGTGCCGCGGCGGTTCCGCGTCTGATACCCCGGGCTTGCTCGCCTCCGATGCCGCGTGCATCCGCTGCGTCGCGGGCGCCCCTAATGGCGCCGGTCGCTTCTTGGTGACTTCGAATGACTCGACCAGATCCTGCAGGGACGCGGGCAGGTGGTATATAGATTCCTCTTCCTCTTCGGCCCGGTCCACTGGCCTGAGGCCGTTCGTTGCACCATTTGTTTGCGCTGCTAAAGACATCATGTGAGTATTGAACCTAAGGGAAAGAATAAAGCCCCCAGGGGCAAAAACAACATCCAGACCTTTGGAGGACTCAGCACCACCGGCGACGTCTGTCAGCGCTACTGCTTTGCCCTTGGCAGACCTGCTCGACGGAGGGGCCACCGCCGCGAGCCCTGCCGCCGGTGCGGCGATTACGCTGGGAGCTCTCTCCTGCGACGCTGGCTGTATCGACGCGACGCTTGGCGAGTTGGCCGCGCTCGTCCTCGCTTGTGTCGACGGCAGCGACGATACGCCGCTCACGCCCGGTGTCGTCGATGGCGGTGGCGGTAACGGAGCAATGCCTATCTTATCGCTTGCTGCTGCCGCCGCGGCCGCGCTGGCGTACTTCAGACCCTCGCCCGCAAGCCTCGTTGGCACCGCCGCCGGCTTCATGCTGCTGCTGCTGCCCGCCGGCGCGCCGTTAGCGAGGGTCGCGAGCGGGGCATTGTGAAGCGTCGCCAGGGTGGGCAGAGGCGATTTCAGCTGTGTTGAAGGCCTCCGAGCGGTTGACCCAGCCACCGCATCCACCACGCTCCGTTGTTTCCCTGGGGGCACGCTCGCCGGCTTCACCTCGACCTCTGCAGGCGGCTCGTCTTGTACCGACTGGGCATCCTGTGAGGACCCCTTGTCGCCCTCCTGGTTCATGCCGTATTGGTCCTCCTCGTCCTGCAGGTTCAGGTCGTCGTACATGGTCTCGTCCTCCATGAAGTCGTCGTTCATGCCGTCGGTCACGTAGTACTTGATGTTCTCTTCCAGGTCATTAACCTGGTCGGCCTCAACCCCTCCGTTGTCGAGCGAGCGCCGGATCAGTTCTAGTTTCCCCTGGTGCCACTTATGTCGCTCGATGATGCGCTCGATCTCCGCTATCCGTTCTGCCTTGGCGGCTTGTCCCTTCCCTTTCTTCATGGTCGCCTGTATTAATTCGCTCTCGGCCTCGAGCGTCTCGATTTGCTGCTCCAGTTCGTCGACCATGCCGCTCAGGAACTCGCTGGCTTCCATCTTGGCCTGCTCCTTAGGGTCAAGCTTGGCGGCCGCGGATAGCCCCTCTTTCGAGTACGCCTTGGTCTTCATCGCCTTCTCGACGGCCTTGAACTTTTCCATTTGCTACGGAGACGGGTAAGTCTGCTGGCCAGCTAGGGATGCCGCCGGTCGGAATACAAACCGTCTCTATCAGCCGCCTTTGCTCCAAGAGCGGTGCCTTGTCCTTGATGTCATTGCTGGCAGCCCATGTCTTGATCTGGTCGCGTAGCCTCTGCAGTTTCTTGATTTCGCGCTTGAGCTGGTCCTCCAGCTTTTCCTTTTGCGCCTGGTTTGTCGACTGCTCGATCTTCTCGTAGATGCCTTCAAACTCGGCGACGCCCTCGGCCACCTTCTTGAAGCACTTGTCGACTTCTTGTTGGAGTTTTCGCGCCGCCATTGTAGGTCGCTAGTGGCCCGCGGGTCGGACGATCGGATCGGGGCCGTGGAAAATTCGTCCGGGGAGACTCGCTCGTTCGTCTCACAATCAGAAGCCGGACGGCTGGTGTTGCGACCGCGTGGTGGAGGAGGTAAGGGTAAAAGGGCGGGCGGCTAGGTCGTGGTACGGAAAGCGGTGCCGTGAGCCGTTGCCCGTCGAAATGGGGAAGCCCAGAATGCACCACGTCACCCGGGCAGGGAACGAACGGTAACTATCTGATAGCTGAGGGCAGATTGGTCGCTCGCGTCGGGTCACCGGCGGTTCGCTGACCTTTGTTTGTGGTCTCAAGCAACAGCGGCTGTCTGGGATTCCAGCTGCTAAAACAAGCCGTCTGCAGGTCGCAATTCAACGATGGCGACTGATAGGGAGGTATGTCCAGCTGAGCGCGCGGCTGGCCGTTGGCGCGTGATGCGGGCCCTGTAACTCCTTAGCACCTACGTTAGCTGGCATGTATACTGGATTCGTGTAAGGTACCAGATAACCGATGCTTTAAGGTGCATGGTAAGTTGCAACGTCTTGTAAATTTCACTTGAAAATACGTCATTTATCGCATGCAATGGGATATGGAAGTAGTCTTGTGTAAAGGCCCGAAATTCCAGAAACTGTTGCTATTATGTTACTAAGTGCCAGGTACCTTACCTATCCACAGAAACTTAGAAGCCTTCTGCAAGCAGCACTTTGCATGCTAACTTGTTTGCTACGAAGCACCTCAATGCCGTTCTTTATGCTTTAATATGTGCCAGCTTCCGGCGCAAGCACTGCAGGTACACGATACTTATTACGCACTCGCATAGTCCTGGGAGGCACCGAATCTCCACTTTTCTGGCCTGATGGGTACAATACCGGTACAAGTAGATATCAGGCATGAAATAACCAACGGAAGTAGGTAGGTAACGCTGGGTACTTACATTACCAGCCAAGCAGTGATGTTCGAGGCAATGTCCAGAGCCAAACTCTCGAGTTCAGCGTCCATATATCACACATCGCATTCCTCAGAGCTCACCACAGTACACTTGTAGTACGACAACATGAAAGGTACCTACCGGTGATCCCATGTGATCATGTTCGGCTGAATCACACTCACAACCTACCATCCAGCCATACTACAACGAGTCCTCTCGGCATCAGTTACTGTGGACCAGGAGCTCGTCTCTTCTATCGGCAGAGGCGTGCTTGTTCTCGCAGCCGTGGCGCCTGGAGACACCGAGAAGGAGGCTGAATCGTTGGCCGCCAAGGTCTTGAAGCTGAAGCTATGGGATGATGAATCTGGTGGGCGTGTGAGTTGGCACCGTCCAGAACCTTCGTCCCATGGCGCTCACGCTTTGCCTCGGGCGGAATTAGTGGAAGAAAAGCGTCCGAGACATCGACGGCGAGGTTCTGTGTGGTGAGAATGGTCCGCGCCGGTACCGGATGCTCGACACATGACGCTAACGGGACCCAGTCTCTCAATTCACCCTCCTCGCTTCGACAAAAAAAGGCAGCAAGCCCGACTTCCACGGGGCAATGGCTGGGGAAGACGCCAAGGTCTTGTACCGGCACTTCTTCAGCAAAGTGCAAGAAGGCTACGTGGCCGATAGGGTGAAGGATGGCGTTTTCCAGGCCATGATGCAGGTTGCCTTGGTGAACGACGGACCAGTTAGGGCTCATCCAGACCCGTCTTGCGTTTGGCCCGTAATGCTGACCGAATCAAGGTGACCCTCGAGCTGTCAGCACATCCCCCCATCAAGCAGGAGAAGGAAGAAAAGAAGGCGATAGAGGCGGACGGCCAGCTGGACCGAGCCTGATGCAAACCGGCTGTACCGCCACCGCCTCAGATCGTCCGCCCAGGCGTAACAGCAATGGGGGCAACTCACTTACCCATCCCATGCTCGCTTCCGCCCATTTCTGCATCGAGACTCCGAACGAACAAAAGAGTTGGGTGATGAGGGTGGTACCCAAGGCTCTACCTAGCAGATGCTGTAGACGAATGCCTTCTGATTAAACATGAGGGATTCTGCACTTAGGTAGCAAGAGACCTTCTGAAGCATATGGTAATCGTGCTTTGAGCCTCAGAGAGGGCCTATGATTACAAACGAGGCTCTCCTCCAACGCGGTACGATCAGGGAAGGGAAGAGGTAAGTATCGTTCGGTCTTTCGGTAACAAACGTATCACCCAGCGCTCCGTGCTGCTCACCGCCTTCTCTTTACGGCGAGCTCACTGCGATGCTGCGGCTGGCGGCAGCTCCCCGTGTCGGTGCCTCGATGCGCCTTACCTGCCCCACCAAATCGAAGCTTCACGAAACGTCCCTGCCTCAGACATGCATGGCCTGAAGTGTGGTTGCGGCCGCTAAATAAACTGCAGACTTCTTTCTGCCCATTGACCGTATTTTTAGCCCTTTCGTCTACACGTGAGGTTTTGTGAAGGAACACCACGTGTAATCAATCCCCCACCTGCCCGCAGTTATCCAGCCAGCACGGCATACCTAAGGTATCTCCTACCTTACCTAGGTACCTTACTTGCTGCACGACCAAACACTCACTGCCGGAAAGAACCAAACAATCAAGCATCTCAGTAAGCGGGTAGTCTTAATACGATTGCTCTAGATTTTACTCCGCACTCCAATACACAATTGAAGAGGGCACTGAATCGCAGCGGCTTTCTTCTGGAGTTCCCCGGCCTTTGGCGACGTTCCCGGCTTCACGCTGCGTACTGACAATATCGTATGAGGTTCCAGGTCCGGGACACTCAGAGCAACTCAAGGCCACCATGAGCACCGACGAATACAAGAAGGCACGCAGCCGCGTCTTCTTCGACATCACAATTGGCGGGAAACCGGCTGGGCGCGTCACATTCGAGCTCTACAACGATGTTGTCCCCAAGACGGCCGAGAACTTCCGCGCCCTGTGCACCGGCGAGAAGGGGGTTGGCAAAGCAGGCAAGCCGCTCCACTTCAAGGGCTCAGGCTTCCATCGGGTCATCAAGCAGTTCATGATTCAAGGCGGCGACTTTACGGCCGGCAATGGCACCGGCGGCGAGTCCATCTACGGCGCCAAGTTTGACGACGAGAATTTCGACCTGAAGCACGACCGTCCCTTCCTCCTGTCGATGGCCAATGCCGGGCCTAGTATGTTGTGCAGCCCAATCTCTCTGTGCCAGTTCGTTTGCTAAGTCATGCCCCTACCGTCCTACAGGAACCAACGGCTCCCAGTTCTTCGTCACCACGGTTCCGACCCCCCATCTCGACGGCAAGCATGTGGTGTTTGGCGAAGTGCTGAGCGGCAAGTCCGTCGTGCGCCAGGTTGAGAACCTCAGGACCCAGAACGACAAGCCTATCAAGGACGCCGTCATTGCCGACTGCGGTGAGCTGTCACCCTCCGAGGCCATCGCGGCCGACACCAAGGCCCCCGATGCCTACGGCGACGAGTACGAAGACTTCCCCGAGGATCAGGTGACGGGAGACGAGGCCCTCTCCGTCTCTCAGATCTTGAAGATCGCGACCGATTGCAAGGAGTTCGGGAACAAGGCCTTCAAGGGCGGCGACCTCAGCGTAGCCCTGGACAAGTACCAGAAGGCCCTGCGGTACCTCAACGAGGACCCAGACCTGGACAAGGAGCCGGCGGGAACCAAGGACCAGATCAACGCTCTGCGCATCAGCTTGAACAGCAACGCGGCGCTGATGAACCTCAAGCTCGGCGCGTGGGACGAGACCGTGCGCGCCGCAGACAGCGCGCTCGGCGTTTCGGGCATCTCGGACAAGGACAAGGCGAAGGCGCTCTACCGCCGTGGGTACGCTCAGGTGCGCTTGAAGGACGAGGACTCTGCGCTGCAGAGTCTGGAGCAGGCGAAGAAGCTCGCACCGGAGGATGCAGCCATCAACGCTGAGCTTGCTGCGGTCAAGAAAGCGGCTTCTGCCAGGCTTGCCAAGGAGAAGGCGGCCTACAAGAAATTCTTTGGCTGAGGGACATGGGGGTGTCTTGGGAAGAAGGGGGGGGGGGGGGGGGGGGGGGGGGGGGGGGGGGGGGGGGGGGGGGGGGGGGGGGGGGGGGGGGGGGGGGGGGGCCCGGGGGGGGCGAGGAGGGGCGTCAAGTTGAAGTTGATGAGAGTCGTGGGTATGGGCAACGGCACGCGGATATCGACAGT